>VYZU01028877.1:0-18681 GCA_013401355.1 Ceyx cyanopectus | reverse complement strand
CTCCGCTGGCAGAAGCTGTCTCACCACTCTGCTGAAGTCAATCGAGTCACAGCAGCACAAAATCAATAGCGTCACTCCCGACTCCGCCTGGCAGAACTTCATTGATCTGGATGGAGCTGGAGTTACACCAATTTCACCCCGGTGTATCCGCATTAGTGTCAGTGAAATTATGTCGGTGTGACTGATGCAAACACCACCAGACCAACCAACCCCTGTATGTCTAAGATTCAATGTCATTACCTCTAAAGCAACAACAAAATGAAAACCTGTGTGTTGCCAAAGCAGGGTCTTTGGGATTTGTTTTAGTGAGGCAGAGGAGTGGCTCTTTGTGATCCTCTCGATACCAAAGAAACAGAATGAAGACTAAGAAGGGAGAAAGGACAAAGTAAACAGTTGGGATCGCAGTATTCTGTAATTAGAGCTGTTAAATTATTACTAAAGTGAGGTGGTGCAATCATCACCCTGAAGGAAGGGAGAAGTACACAGGCAAAGCATAACCAGGGAGAAGGTAAAAGCAAAGTCACAGCCACCATGGTTTATGTTTAAATGTAAATTTCTCACAATCAGGATTTTGGCCTTCTAATTGGAAGAAAAGGTTATGGAATTAAATGTCTCACATCCTGGACAGCTCATCATGTTTTTAAGTGGCATAGTAAGTTGAAGGCAACTTATTAATCTCCTGTCCTTTGTAGAAATATCTTAATTCAGACTTTTTTTGTTTTAAATTCAAGACTATATTCTTAATACTGCAAATGATACTGAACTGAGACTCACCTTCTCATTCATTTTAAATAAAATATAGCACAACACCTACACAAGATCCAACTTAAGCTATACTTTGAAATCTGAAGTAGAGCTTAAAGTGATGCTTTATACCAGCTTCCTTAATGCATGTGGATTTTGCACCAACTTTTTCAGATCCCTTCAGGATTTGCTGAGTCACATAAATTAATCTATACATCATGTCCTTCAATTTTCTGAATGCTTCCTGACATAACAGGAAAGCAAACTTTCCTAATGTCAACAACAAAAAAAACCCCTATTCCAGGATCTTTATTCAACTGCTATTTTTCAACACTCAGCCCTTGTTCCTGACAGTTAAGTACTGGGAAAACTAATCAGAGGACTTCACCTTGCTGTAAACAGACTTTTAATTTATTACACCAAACTCAGCCACCAGACTTCTACCAAAGTTCACTGATGAGCAGAGCAAAGGAAAAAAAGCAAAAAAGTCCTAGAGGACTGTACGTATGAATTTACACATACAAGCAAATGTTATTTTTACTTTGTTATTCCACAACCAACAAATATTAATATTTTCAATAGTCTAGTTAATGAGCTTTAGGTACAGAAATACTTTTGACCATTCCATTTAAATACTGTGGTATTCAAACTGTCAGTGTCACTCATGCAGGTAATTCCACACAACTGCTGAGACAAGCAGTGGGCAGACATCTGAATGGTACTGAACAGAAGTACTTGAGAAGGGCTGCTCAATTTTACTGAAGACATTTCAAACCATAAACAATTTCCTTGAATTCACTTATCTGCTCTTATCTCATCTGTGAACGCAGTGCCTTGTATCGGATTATGTTATACATTGATCCACAAATGCCACTGCTCTGTGTCAGCAAGAGTGTTATCCACTTTAAAAGGGAGGAAGCACCTCCCTGAAGAAGTCAGGGTCTCTGCATCTTCTCTTTGTGGGTAAGGTTCAGTAGCACTTTTGAACAATAAAAAGGCAGCACTCTTCCCACAGAAAACCACCTGACAATCTAACACTTGAAAGTGTTTGGGCCAGGTGTTGTTCCTGCATCAAAATTTCATATAGAGAGACATCCACACAGGGAACACCAGTCTCCACGCTGCTACAAACACGCAACTGGAGAGGACTACATGACCACATCAATGCCTAACTGATCAGGTTAGGGACACTGTAAAAGGAATTACTCAAAATAAAAAAAGAAAGATCAAGCCACTACCAGGCTAAAGTATCAGGAAAATAAAATTTCAAAAAGCTCTTGATTATTCAGATGGGGAACACTGAAGCAGCTAGATGAGTACACAGACCTGCACAAGCGGCACCATACCACAAAGCCATGCTTATTTTCTAAACATCGTTAAAAATCACCCAAGTAGCATGCAGTGAGGAACCATTCACCTTCCACTGTCATGCTACAGTTTATTCTCTCTTGGAAGCAATTACAGGACAAATGCCAAGCTACAGAAGGTATTTTTCCAGCAGCAGCATCTGTCTTCTTGGCAGACACCTCGGGCAATTTTATTGGAAGCTTTAGAGATGCTGTTGGGTCAGTGCTAGTTATATCTCTCATGAGCTGTCTGGCAGTTTCTTCTTCCTAGATGTCATAATCCTTCTGATTTACCTTAAAGGAATTAGCACACTTTTATCCATTTCAAAAAACAGTTGACCTGCAAGGCATTTAGGGGGTATATACAGAAACAGAGTAAAAGTCACCAGTCTAAATCTGTGTGCCTCTGAGACAGTAGCAGCTCGGCATCAGTTGCCTGATGCATCATCAAGAGAGCAAGTAAGCCATGAGAAAATTGTGTGTGTGTGTGTGTGTGTGTTTGGTAAATTGAATGCATTCCCCACGATGAAAGGAAAAAATATAAGATGCATGAAAAATTATTTCATCAAAAAAAGGTAAGCTGTGGTAACAGCAAATCTGTACCTTTGTTTAACACGAAATACTCTTCTGTTTTGGAGACAGTCCTGTGATGTATCCTGCACTAAGGGACTGTGCAGGAAGTCAAGGAATGCTTCGAGCAGGCAGCAAGAGTTCACTGAGAGACAAGGGGAGCTGCTAGTTCAGTGGAAGGAAAACAGTTTCTGAGGATCTGCTTCTTGCAGCTCCTCCATTAAATGCAGTCCCTCAGAGGGCAGAAGGGGCATGTGGAAGGAAAGGCAGCCTATGTTCTTTTCTCTCCCTCCTCCCTGTCCCTTCCCCCTCTCCAACCTCAGCAGCTAGCAAAGATCTGCATTATTCTGCAGCTGTGATCATGATTAATCCTCATCCAGAAGGATGAAAGACAGGATGCTGTTTTACCCTCCCTCTTTGCATACCAACAAAATCAAGTCCACAGCAGCTTTATATCATTTTAGAGCAATCCTCTGGAATTAATATAGGGAATAGAGAAAAAATGCTATAGAAAATGTGTTTATAGTCCATAACACAAGTGGGAATCTCCTTTTTCAAAAGAATTCTGTACAATTGCTTACAAGAAATATAATATAAATAATAATAATAAACATAATTTACATTAAATAATAATTTAAAATACTGAAGATGTGTTCATTAGTACCGTTTTTTTCCTTTGACTTTCCACAAAGATATGCCTGGATGTCCTCTTGTAGTTTTTTTTCCCTTCAAGAGTTTTCAGAGAGGCTAGAGTAAGAAACTCCCATAAAATCCCATCCTGGGTTATTTTCTAGGAAAAAACGTCCTAATGCACAAAAGTAAATATTACAATTACAAGAAATGTATTCCATAATGTAATAAAGAGCTATGGATCTTGGATTTTCAGTAACAGCAATACACTGAGCACTGAAAGATAAGATTGACAGGACTACAAAAGATGCACATTCCAGGTCAAACAAAAAGCCAAACACAGCTCTGTCATCAGCAGAGTGCAACTAAATCCAACCAGACACAGAATTCTGACTCAGCTAATGCGAATTGACTAATAGAAATTCCATTTTATTCAGGGCAAATCATGTTCTGATTACAGGCCAGTGATGCTCACAAGTTCTAAATTTAGGTATCATTAGGGCCAGGTGAACCGTTCAGTGAACTAATCTGAATTTTATCCATATCAAAGATTTGTACTGTTCACAAATTATCTGATTTAAACCATGTATTCAGTCATTACTGCACATGTCTGCTGGATATCCCTGTTTGTTAATTAAAATTCCTGCAGTATCACAGCACAAAATGACAGTGCAGCCTGGGGTTTAAATGCTGTGCAATGGCAGCACACATGGAAAAATCCATTATTTAGGCTTCAGTACCTGAGCAGAAGCTAGTGGCACACGTAAAGTAGAGTGGGCAACCAGGAATTGACATCAAATGACTGTACTTCAGTACAGCAAAGAAATTAAGTTAAAAAGATGTGTCAAACATGAACACTTGAACAGCGCTTTCCTGAAGCACCTGGCACACTTAAAACAAAGGACATTATATTCAGAGAGAATGTAAAATAACCTGAAATGAGAGACTCTGCTATAATGAAGCCCAGTTGTTTAGCCGGCCAAGTTTAAAGCTAGAAAGTGAAGAATGCCTAATCCCATTAACATTAAAGGGAATTCAGGAATGAAGAATTTAATGACTCCACTTGGCATGTAGTCAGGACCACTGAGTTAAGCACCGGGACCCGTGTGAAAGGCCTATGGAACTCAAATGACTATCAGCAGCCAAGCCATCAGCTCATTCTAGCAGGGCACCCTTGGCAGCCATCTGCCCTCTGGCTAACAGCTCCTGACTTACAAGAGTTGTTCCAGCAGCTCCTTGGGAGCCTCCTCTTGATGCCCAGCAGCAGGCAGGCCTGGACTTGCCCTGACTGTGAGATCAGGTGGGCTCTCAGAACCACATGGTCAGACTGCTGACGATGGCAATGGGGTAAACCCGTGTTTAATGAAGTTATTGCCTCTGTATCAGTTCAACATTTTTGTTTATTCTGTGGGTTTGTTTGGGGTTTTGTTGTTTGATTGTGGTTTTGTTTACTTGTTTTTGTTAGTTATGTTTGTTGCTTGGTTTTGGGTTTTTTGTGGTGTTTTTTATTGGTTGTTTTTTCTTTGTTTTGTTTTCAAAGGATCACAGGCTGTCAGGGGTTGGGAGGGACTGTGGATATCTTCGAGTCCAACCCCCCTGCCAGACCAGGCCCAGGGAATAGAATCTCATCCAGCACAGGGCTCACAGGAACACAGCCAGGGGGGCTGGAAAATCTCCAGAGAAGGGAGGCTCCAAAACCTCTCTGGGGAACCCCTACCAAGCTCTGGGACCCTCACAGGAAAGAAGTTCTTCCTCATGTTGAGGTGGAACCTCCTGTGCTCCAGCTTCCATCCACTGCCCCTTGTCTTATCCCAGGGCACAAGTGAGCAGAGGCTGCCCCTCCTCCTGACACTCAGCCTTCAGCTCTGGATAAACTCCAGACTAAAGAGCCCCAGGGCTCTCAGTCTTTCCTCAGCAGACAAGTATTCCACTCAATCATCCTTGTAGCCTCCACTGGACTTTCTCAAGCAGATCCTTGTCCCTCTGGAGCTGGGGGGACCACAGCTAGATGCACCCCAGGAGAACACTGGCCTTCCTGGTCACAAGGGCCCACTGCTGTCCTATGGATAGCTTGTTGTCCACCAGGTTTTGTCTGGTTTTTTTTTCCAGTTCCACAGACTAGTTAGTGGGCAGCCATAATACTAGTTTTCGGAAAAGTGTGATGTTTGTGTTACCAGCTCAAGTTAATTTATTAAAATAATGACAGAAGTACAAAAAACCCCAATTTTTAAAAAAAACAACAAACCAAAAAACCACCAGAAAAAAAGAAACCACAACAACAATATAAAAAACCAACAATAAAAAACAACCCACCAGAGATTACTAAGAACTTGAAGACCATCCCAGCCATTTCTATGACAAGGAGGATTTGCTTTTAACAGCACATTCTTCTGTTCTTCATCAAACCTTTTCAAGACATTCCAGCACGAGAGTCAGTTCTTCCTTCAGAGGTGTTCACACATTCAGACTGATTCACAGGAAGAAGTAAAACCCCAAAAAATAGAGGTTCCTGCCAACTCATCCTTATTCTGAGTTAACTGCTAGGAGATTATCTTGAGCAATTACTCTAGTCCCTTCCTGCACACACATTCCAAATACCTGTAATCCTCACACACCTCAGCTCTATCTGTGTTAAAGCAATCTGTTCCCTTCCAGAAATATCTAATGGTAAAATAACATACCACTGGGTTTATCACCCAGACTATTACAGGCTCCATTGTTAAATATTACTTATTATTTTGTACTTACAAAGTCAGGGAGATGTGATTTTATTGCTTGCAATTCATTCTTACATTAGTCTTGCGCTGTTATAACTTTTCTCTGCTTTTCCAGATAAGCTTTTTGCTTTCTGCATATTTAAATAGTAACTCTAATTATCCCTACTTGATTACCCTTCTCTCGCAGAGCCTTTTCACAGTTTCATCTGCAGTATACTCTTCATTTTACTTAGCCCAAGATAAATCATAGCCTTTTACCTTAAGAAAAGCAGAGGTGTTTTGTGTTTTTTGATTTATTTTTTTTAATGAAAAAACATGAACGTTGGGTTCCATCTTCCAATAATTTTTTTCCAAGAATACATTGAGAAGGACAGATTACTGATTATTAAGCTACTAATACTAACACTGTAGAACAATGACTAGCAATAAAACCAATTAAAACCAAACAAAAGACAAAAAGACTATTGACATGTTATCAGATCAGAAAAGAGAAGTTCAGTTCACTGCCAAAAATTACAACTTCTTTTGCAAACCATTCTTATATGAGTTTCATGGATTTATTTCAAAGTACAGTCACAGAAAACACTTTGTTTTTCTAGTTCACAATTACACAGAAACTACATGTGTCTACAATTCATGATCTCTAATGCATTAACTCAGGTAACCCAATTCAAGAAAGGCACATTACACTAAGCCCAAAATGAAACAAAAACATTTCAGTTAAAAACTCATTGCTTACAAAAATTTTATTGGACTTTCTGGTCATTTCTTTTGATATTTTGATATTTTGGTTACTGAAAACATATTTTCTTGTAATTATAATAGTGATTGGTAGCATCATATGTTGTTAAAGTTGCCCAATTTTATTATGACTTCTCTTTTTAGCTCCTTATAGCTTTACCAAACCTAAGCACATCTGGATGCACTGACCGCTTGCAGGCCATGTGGCAATAGCAATGACAGTTCAACCTTCAAGCCCTTGTCCTGCTGCCTATGCCTACACCAACTAACACCCCAACAGCAGAGCACAGAACCGGCATCGCTCCCAAACTAGCAGGTGTCATTCACAGATATTAGGGGTTGGAAGGGACCTAGACGATCATCTAGATCAAACCCTCTGCCTGAGCAGGATCACCTAGACCAAGTCACCCAGGAACACATCCAGGCGGGTATTTAAGTGTCTCCAGAGATGGAGACTCCACAACCTCCCTGGGCAGCCCCTTCCAGAGCTCTGTCACCCTCACTGAGAAAAAGTTCTTCCTTGTGTTGACCTTAAACCTCTTGTGCTCCAACTTGCACCCATTGCCTCTCGTCCTGTCATTGGATGACATTGAGAAAAGTCTGGCTCCATCCTCTCTACACTCACCCTTAACATATTGATTGACACTGATGAGGTCGCCCCTCAGTCTCCTCCAGGTTAAAGAGCCCCAGCTCTCTCAGTCTCTCCTCATAAGGGAGATGCTCCACTCCCGTAATCATCTTGGTAGCCATGCACTAGACTCTCTCCAGTAAATCTCTGTCTTTCCTGAACTGGGGTGCCCAAAACTGGACACAGTACTCGAGGTGGGGGTTTCACCAGTGCAGAGTAGAGGGGGAGGAGAACCTCCCTTGACCTGCTGGCCACACTTCTCCTAATGCATCCCAGGATGCCATTGGCCTTCTTGGCCACGAGGGCACATTGTTGGCTCATGGTCATCCCCCTGTCCACCAGGACCCCCAGGTCTCTTTCTCCAGAGCTGCTCTCTAGTACATCAGCCCCCAGCCTGTACTGATACATGGGGTTGTTCTTCCCCAGATGCAGCACCTTACACTTGCTCATGTACAGAGCTGCAATGACACAGGACTAGCTACTGCTTCTACAGTCAACCAGCAGGGTTGGTGTGACCAACTGGGAGTAAAATTCTGCCTCTGTGAACATTCAGCCCAAGATGTACTGAGAAGCAGCCTGTCTGATGAAGGCAAGGCTATGTGCTGGTGTAGTTTCCCATAAGGAAGCCAGCTCTAAATCTTGTAAGTGTCCAAGATTATGATAGAGGGGTCCTGAGGGCAAGTTCATAACACTTGCCTACAGCCTCTGGTTCAAACAGACAAGGAAGTATATCTGTCTGCATTCTGGATGGAATTTTATTTTCATCTTATTTCCTCCAGATTGATCACTTTGAAAAGAACACCTGCCTTGAGAGGCAGAGTGGAGACAACCCATGTGATTGATGCTTTACTGTGCTGTGATGTCCCAGCTGTGCCAAGAGCAGCAGTAGATGGATCAGTTCCTTGGGCTGGGTCCCCCCACAGGGACTGAACCTGCCCCAGAGTCAGCGGCTTGAGGCCAGAGGCGGCTCTGAAGCAGCTCCAGGCCAGGGGCAGCTCTGCAGCGGCATGGGCAGCCCCCAGTCACTGCAGGGGGAACGGAGGCAGGTCCACCCTGACCCACAGACATCTTCACAAAGCTGGCTGCGATGGCAGGGACAGTTACACTGGTTACAAATGCACTGGCAGGTTGAACAGCTTCTCCAAGCAGAGAATTAATATTTATAAAAGCTTCTTTTTCTTTTTCTTTTTTTTTTTTTTGTTTGTTTTGTTTTCCCAGCAGCTTAGCTCTTCTATCAAGTGTAACTGAGGATCTGAGGGGTAACTGCAGAACACCTGATGTCACCAGACCATAAACAAACACAGATGAGGATGCCCAGCCTTTTAGTAGCCCAGTAACCCTCTGTCAGTCTTTTCAAGACCAAAACATAAGATTATTATTGGAAAAATAATTGTGTTTGAACCTCAGTAAGCAATTAATGGATTTTTTTTATGTGAAGCTATTTGATTCTATTTTTATCTAGAAAAGAACATTTGGATTAACAGATTGAGAAAGTTCATTCATGTCTTTATATAGACTGTTACAACACAGTCCTCCTGCTGCCCATATAACAAAATAAAGGCAGAAATTACATTTTCATAATCTTGAAAATATTTTAAATTGATCATTAATATGTGTGATTTCATCTCATTTTGAGTCCAAAGTTGTATCCTGAATGCCACTTCTATATAAATTAAGTGCCAAATCTTAGCAAGTTCCAATTTTACTGTCTATTTTTAAATATCCTGATACTACTCAGGCGAATTAAATTTAAAATTAAACTTAAAGCAAAGCTTTTGCATGCTGCCATAATATTTCAGGCAACAATTTCAAGAAAGGCAAATCAGAAAACAGACTGTGCATATACTGTAGTTGAAAAGAAATTCCTCATGTCAAATTGTGTAATTTTTCTTTTTTTTTTTTATTACTTATTTTAAGTCTTCTGCTGAATATATTTACAGGCATAATGAAACATATTTCACAATTCTTTTGAATTACTATATATACTTTAACACTCCATACACTAATAGCATACACATATACACAAATACCCACACAAATGTAGGCACTCATGCACACAATATTCATGCAAAAAGAACTAGTGGGAGTTTTTGACTGGATGTTACCCCCTATAAATATATTAAATGTGAGTAGTGCTTATGGCTGGGTTCATTAACTAAAAATGTTGCTGCTGTCTGCACAATTCATGTTGCTCACATAGGAATGGATGATATGTAGAATGTAATTTAGAGACTGAGTTCTCAATTTACCATCAGGGTCTCTCTTCACTAGTAAAGTCAGTAGTTGCTCGCTACAGTCCTCACAGAGTAACTCTGACCTCATGCTGGACCTGAAGACAAAAAGTCTGGAGCAAGTCTTCTCCAAGACAGAGAAAGAGGAAAGCAAAAATGAAAAAAGGGTTTTGGATGATCTACAAACACATTTTCTGACATAATGTCATGAAAAAAAAGGTATCCCAAAAGCCCACTGTGAACGACAATATTCCATCTTTCAAGCGAAGAGGCAGCTGACATAGATTCTGTGATTCACAGATATTAGGGGTTGGAAGGGACCTAGACGATCATCTAGTCCAACCCCCCTGCCTGAGCAGGATCACCTAGACCAAGTCACCCAGGAACACATCCAGGCGGGTCTTAAGTGTCTCCAGAGATGGAGACTCCACAACCTCCCTGGGCAGCCCCTTCCAGAGCTCTGTCACCCTCACTGAGAAAAAGTTCATCCTTGTGTTGACCTTAAACCTCTTGTGTTCCAACTTGCACCCCTTGCCTCTCGTCCTGTCATTGGATGACATTGAGAAAAGTCTGGCTCCATCCTCTCTACACTCACCCTTAACATATTGATAGGCATTAATGAGGTCGCCCCTCAGTCTCCTCCAGGCTAAAGAGTCCCAGCTCTCTCAGCCTCTCCTCATAAGGGAGATGCTACATTCCCCTAATCATCTTGGTGGCCCTGCGTTGGACTCTTTCCAGTAAATCTCTATCTTTTCTGAACTGGGGTGTCCAAAACTGGACACAGTACTCGAGGTGGGGTCTCACCAGTGCAGAGTAGAGGGGGAAGAGAACCTCCCTTGACCTGCTGGTCACACTTCTCCTAATGCATCCCAGGATGCCATTGGCCTTCTTGGCCAATGCAAGGGCGCATTGTTGGCTCATGGTCATTCCCCTGTCCACCAGGACCCCCAGGTCTCTTTCTCCAGAGCTGCTCTCTAATAGGTCAGCCCCCAGCCTGTACTGATACGTGGAGTTGTTCTTCCCCAGATGCAGCACCTTACACTTGCTCTTGTTCAATTGCATTCAATTTCTCCCTGCCCAGCTCTCCAGTCTGTTCAGGTCTCTCTGGATGGCAGCACAGCCTGCTGCTGTGTCAGCCACTCCTCCCACTTTGGTGTCATCAGCAAACTTGCTGAGGGTGCTCTCTACCCCCTCATCCAGGTCATTGATGAATAGATTGAATGATACTGGACCCAGCCCTGACCCTTGGGGGACTCCACTAGTCACAGGTCTCCAGCCAGACTCTGTTCCACTGACCACAACTCTCTGAGATCACTGTAGGTAACTCTTCTCACAACCTCATGTGCTCATCACCTGTTTTTCTTCTTCAATCCTTTTACAAAATTCCCTCCCTCTAGAGTCGCTGCAGTCTGAGAGTCGTGCTCACACCCAGTCAAGAGCCACCCTGAGCTCCCACAACAAACATGGAACTTCATCAAGTTTGGGCATCCTGTCCACATTATACATTGATGGATCACTTGATAAACAGATACCATGAAGATATTAACTTCAAAACTACATTCTTTCTCCGGGATAAAACACCAGCACCAGTACAGCCATCATTTCCTGTGTTGGTCCAGCACTTCACTCTACCACACCTACCATGGTTGTCCCACTTGCCTCTTCTTTAGAAGGCATCTGTGATCATCAGGGTGATAGATTTTGCTCCAGATGGCTGGGTGTGGTCACGGGAGGATGGGTAGTCTGTAAACTTCTGACCAACCTCCCAGGGACCTGCCGTGGGCTATTGGGGCAGGAGCTGGGCTGTGTTTCTGTCCTGACAAAGCCAGCAGAGGGGCGTGGGTTGGAGAAGCCAGGGCAGGGGGTTGTTGCTAGGCCAGAGTTGGATTAATTCCAAGAGCCATGCGGGTCGGGGTGCACGTGGCATTTTGGGCTGCACCTAGTTCTGGAATTCTTCCATTAATTTTTGTCCCAGAATAATTTTTAAGCGTGTGTTTCTCACAGCAACCAACTACTTCAGAGACCAGCAAGAGTAGCTGATTGCTATTACAATGATTTGTAACTGCAAGTGCATACATGTTTCATGTCTTTAAAGCTTCTGAGCAGAGTGATCAGTTGCTTCATACCCCTTTCACAGGTGCAGCCCTGTGCTGTATCTAACTTACTACAGGGCCTCACCACCTCCCTGCCAACAAGGCTCCCAACTCCTTGCTGTGCAAGCTGTTTTGGTCTCAAAGTTCTATTCTATACAGAGAAAGTTTGTAATAGCAACTTGACACCTTTAAATTCTTATTTGTAACCTCTGTGTTAGTTTATCAGAGCAGTCATTAAGCCTGGGCTCATGGAGCTGATGGGTGTATCTGAGCTAGCCTACTCCGAGCTAATTGAGCTCAATTTAACATTCTCCAAGCACTGGCAGTCCTCATTCAAGCCAAGTGTGAAAGTTTTTAAATTAGCTTTCACAGTTTGATTCACAGAAAGCAAATGCAAAACGGCACAGGATTAATTTTTTCCTCAACAACACAGTGTAACAAAATAGCCCAAAGGCTATTTTAGTTCATTTGCTTTAACTATTAGGGAAGATTCACAGCACAGAGAACGCTCCAACAGAGACAAAAGCTCCAGAGGACTTTCAAAGCTTAATGTTGCCCCATTAATTAGAGTAGCATATGTTTTGAACACTCTATCCACTTTGTCAGGAGATGTTAAAATGGAAGTCTAGACCATTTAAGACAAGCCACACTGATTGCTGCTTCAAAGATGAGCATATCAATACATTTGTCTCATTTTTATTTCAGATTACTAATTTAATAAAATCTGGTCTAAAATACAGACATCGACATTTTCCTTTGGGAAGTACGAATCCTGACTTCAGGAGTAATCTGACAATGTCTCTTTGATCAGTCTGCCTTCATTTGCCAAGACACATTAAAGAGGCAGCTAGAATACTGACCTGTTTATTGTAAACATGATTTGGTAGCTCCCACCAAACAATGACACAGCAGGATCAAAATTTAGCTTTCTTGGCACTTTTCATTTTCCCAGCACATCACTGAGTTTATACAGTCAACTTTCTGAACACACAAAGTCTCAGGAAAACAAATTTCCATTTGAGCAAGTACAGAGTGATGAGCTGCTCCATCAACAAATAGAAAAGCTCAATACATATACATAAAGCTTGATCAAATACACTCAGCCCTCAGACAAAAAATACTTCTCCAATTTAAGAGGTAAATGAAAATCTCTAGTAAGAATTTAACTCATCTTGTCAAAAGACTTAACAGAATATTAGACAAATACCTGTTCTTACAACATGGTTCATGCATGCTGGACTGCACAACTGCAGTATTAGAAGAAATAACAGAGTGCAATCCAAGTCAGGTAACTTCAAAGAGAGCATTTCCATTACCTTAAGAAGGTTTTACATAAGGTCCAAACCTCATAACCGTTACCCTTAATTCATTTTTTTTTCTAGTACTCTAATAACTAACAATTATAATAGAACTGACTCTAATAACTGTATCAATGGTAGTAACTCATATTACAGATGGGAACTATCTTGCGGTATAAAATGTATTTGTGGTGATTTAAAAAACCCCATATATATACACACAGACATACACATATATATATTCTGCATGCATAAATGGATTCCAGCTTCATACTTCAGATTCCAGACTTGCCATAGCCCAGTATACACAGGTCACATATGACAAACAGTAAAGTCAAAGGCCTGCCTGTAAACCTCAAAATGCAATTAATTACTGGGGTGGTTAAGATTTTAATACTCCTGGATAGGATTCAGAATACTATTCTCAAATATCAACCTAGTTTTACTAGTATTTTCTGTTTTGTGTTAAGGGCTTGCATACTTTCATTGCAGTGACTGTTTTGCAAATATGGCTCTTTCAGGCAGACTTGCAAGCCAAGGTATTTGCTACAATTTTTAAACAGAATTCATGTCTTTGTAGTGAAACATATTTAGAGGGTATTTCTAAACAACTTTGTTAATGCCTTTAGACCATTACATCTTGTGTAACTACAGACAATATAAATCCTTAAGTAAAACAATCATGCAGCTTTAGACTCATATATAATCCTGCCCACTGAACATGGAACTCCTTCTGTGTGAAATACAGCTCGAATGTTCTCTAAATTAACTTCCAGAAGTTAGAAAGCTTTATCAGCTCAGATGGTAAACACCTACAGGTTATCTGATAGCTAAACTTGTCAGAAACTGCAAGAGATACAATCCAATTGTTACTGCAAGTAATGAATACACTTTCATGGCAGGTGCTAACAGCCATCCCATTCAGATGAGCTATCAGGTGTTTGAGTTTTTATGCTTAAGGTCCTTTGGATTCTATCCAAATGCACAGACCACAGCATAACTGATCAGTCATGATCATGAAAGTCTTCCAGAGTATTCTCAGTTCTAAAACAAACTAGGATTGTGAAAAATTCAGATTCTGGAGAAAGTGAATAATTGGTGGATTCCTGTCACTTCCAGAGTGGGGATTCAGTAGGATGGAAAAAGGCCCCAGTAGGATGACTGTATAATGCTTTTCAAACAGTACATGGTACAAGTACAGACCATGCAGTTACATTTGGATCCTTAAGATGAAGATCCAATCAGTCTTCATATAGGTCTTTTTTGTTTCATTCTCTGTGCACAGTAAGATTGGGACCTGATAGAGACAAGCAGGGACCCTTGTTCATGACATGCACCTCTCTGGAAAAATCTTAATGGACAAGTGCATTCAGATAAATCTTCAGAGGGTAACCCCAGATCAAAATTATTTCTGATCAAAATGGCTTCTAGAAATTTTCTTTCCTACAATAAAGTGAAGATAAATATGTAATCTATAACCAAAACACTGCCTTTGAGCTACACATCCACCATCCCAAGGGAAAATTCTAGGACCCTGAGTGTGTTTCTTTAACAGAGAAGAATGAACACTGCTGAAGATGAGAAAGTAAGATCTGAAAAGATGCTGCTGGTCTGGTGTCCTCAGAGTGCCTGAAGCAAACTGTTGGCAGAAAACTGTTGGAATTTCCCACATAACTTCTTACTAATGTAAAGCATCCATATGTAAAAGCTTATAGGGCCAATGATAAGCGTAATATCTCCTTTAAAATGTATTTTGGCCATTTCAGAATAATATGATACTTCAATTTATTTTTTTTTTCCTGTTATCTCCAGTTCTGAAAAAAGTGCGTCTCTTATCCTTCCAGGGGGATTTTTAAATCAGTGTTCAACTGAAAGGTCACTTTGGGTCTCCCTAAGAAAAAAGTAGTTTTCTCTGCTCAAAAACACCATAAAAGCTCATTCTATTCTTCCTCATGTTCTAGTCATAATGTACTCCCTCTCTTTCTGACAACTCCTCTCCTTCTGACATCCCCTCTCCTTCCGACATCCCTTCTCCTTCCAACATCCCTTCTCTTTCTGACATCCCTTCTCCTTCCAACATCTCTTATCCTTCCAACATCCCTTATCCTTCTGACATCCCCTCTCCTTCCAACATCCCTTCTCCTTCCAACATCTCCTCTCCATCTGACATCCCTTATCCTTCCAACATCCCCTCTCCTTCTGACATCCCCTCTCCTTCCAACATCCCCTCTCCTTCCAACATCCTCTTTCCAAAGGTTTCTGTTCTTTAAAGAAATGCCTTCTCAGCTGCTGAATGTGACCCACCAAACAGCAGTGTCACCTGCGCAGGAGCAGTAGGGTTCCCCCTTTCCCACAACGAGCTGCTCCTTGAAATGCATCCTCAGCTCTCAGCAGATACCCCATACACAGAAACACTGAGCATAATGAGTAGTAATGTCATTTAAACAGATGCATAAATATTTATTTCAGTGCCTGGTCTTCAAATAACCACCTGAAAGCTCAGCTCAGTGCATATATATGCACATTTTACAGACAAAGTGACACGGACAGTCAAACCAGTTTTCATAGCAGCGCTGTTCCTTGGAACATCAGAGCAGTAACTGCTGAAGAGCAGCAGTACTGCACCTTCTTCATTTGGCAGGCACCAACACGAGACACTATTTATAGTGAAGAGACCTTGCCCAGGGAAAGCTGCCAAAAAACATGCTCAAATAACGAGAAAAAGTGTGTCACTGCTTCAGTATATTCCTTTATAGATTGCCTAGATGGTTTGTGTGTGTGTGTGTATATTAGTAAAAGCTTATAGCTACTTGACAGAGTCTTCAACTGGCCATTTGTAACTCAAAAAGCAAATGTTGCTTACACTAAATACCATCAAAGAAGGAGTTAATGTGCAAACTATTACTCAGTTTTGTGCGGCTTCTGATCTGTAAGTGCACAGAAAAAAACTACTTCAAAACAGCTATGTTAGGACAACAGAGCTAGGGACATTTACACTGATCCAGCATCTGTTCCAGTGTATAGTCCATTCACTCTATTAAATCATGTTATTATGAGACATATACAGGACAGCCAGATAATGAGGCCCAGTCAACATGGATTTATAAAGGACAGGTCTTGTCTGACGAATCTGATCGCTTTCTATGATAAAATGACCCATCTAGTAGATGAGAGAAGAGCTGTGGATGTTGTCTATCTTGATTTTAGCAANTGCCTGAGGGTCGGGATGCTCTGCAGAGGGATCTGGCCAGGCTGGAGCGATGGACTGAAACTAACTGCATGAGGTTCAACAAGACCAAGTGCAGGGTCCTGCATTTTGGTCATAACAACCCCCTGCAGCGTTACAGACTTGGGGAGAAGTGGCTGGAAAGCTGCACTTCGGAGAAGGACTTGGGGGTGCTGGTGGACTGCTGACTGGATATGAGCCAGCAGTGTGCCCAAGCAGCCAAGAAGGCCAACAGCATCCTGGCATGCATCAAGAACAGTTTAGCAAGCAGGAGCAGGGAGGTGATTGTACCCCTGTACTCGGCATTGGTGAGGCCTCACCTTGAGTACTGTGTCCAGTTTTGGTCCCCTCATTACAGGAAGGATGTTGAGATACTGGAACGGGTTCAGAGAAGGGCAACAAAGCTGGTGAAGGGACTGGAGAATTTCTCCTAATTTCTGTGATTCTGTGATTCTGTGTGATAGGTTGAGGGAGCTGGGATTGTTTAGTCTGGTGAAGAGGAGGCTCAGGGGGGACCTTATTGCTCTCTACAACTACCTGAAGGGAAGTTATAGGGAGGTGGGGGTCGACCTCTTCGCCCTAGTTAAAGATGACAGAATGAGGGGGAATATCTTCAAGTTGTGCCAAGGGAAATTTAGGCTAGCTATCAGGAGGAATTTCTTTACAGAGAGGGTGGTTAGGCACTGGAATGGGCTGCCCAGGGAGGTGGTGGAGTCCCCATCCCTGGAGGTGTTTAAGAGTCACGTAGATGTGAATGGTAGGGGTTGAAAGTGACCTCTGGAGATCATGGAATTCATGAGGAATGAACATGTTGTGTTTCAGAAAAGTTTGGATTTCTCTCAGGGAGCTACAGAGCTACTTCTGTTTTCTCACCAGGTTCAGTGCTGTTTTATTATGATGGCTCAGAGACAATCACCACTACTGGTAGGAACCTTCCGATCTGCTTTGTGCTACTGGTTCCTGAGACAATCAGTAGAAAACAACAGTACAAATCCAAGAAGTGGAATTTCCACGTTACACTTGCACGGGTAGCTGCAATTTCAGCTGTGGCAGCCAGAATAACATTTTTCTCACTACACAACTTTCAGAAAGCATGATATAAAAGCAGAGGCAGCCTTGTTATCACCTGATCGTTTTCATTTCATAAAGCTGCTTCCCCTTACCTTCTCGAAGTATCTACTAGCACTTTTATTTTATATTGTACTTCATCTTGAAAATTAATCATCATAACTTTAAAACCATTTTCTTGCAAATCTCTCAGGTTTGTAGTGCTATTTCATTTATTACAAGACCACGTGACACATCAGAGATCTGTATTTGAACATGACATATTTTCACTTTGTTTTGATACCACATTCGAAAATTGTTCCTATCAATCTTTCACTGGAGCCAGAATTTAACTGTCTTGTTCACTGAAACATTAAATGCTAAGTCACACAGATGAAAAAAAGCATTTGCAAGACACAAACATTTGCAAAAGTTTCCTGTCTTGAGGGTCTACACAAGAGAGACCACAAAAGTGAACCATGTCCGCAGTCAGTACGAAACCCAATTATTCCCACTCACTGTGGTCATCAGATCACATGAAAATGAAAATACTTAATTAGCAAACTGATCTTAAAGTAGAATATATTAAATGTTTACAGTTCTGATTTCCAAAAACGATTACAAC
This sequence comes from Ceyx cyanopectus, assembly GCA_013401355.1. NCBI lineage: Eukaryota > Metazoa > Chordata > Aves > Coraciiformes > Alcedinidae > Ceyx > Ceyx cyanopectus. The sequence continues at coordinate 785 of VYZU01028877.1, read as the reverse complement.
TTCTATACATTTGCCAGACCCAGCTTATGCATCAAGATCCATCATTTTCTGCATTGTTTACTAGTGAGGAGGTAAAACCCCAAACAGGCCATGTACTTACACTCCCCATTCTGCATCATTTTCTCTCTAAACAGTGGCAGCAAACAGGCACATCCAGTACTGTATTACTTTCTTCTCTCATTCATGACGATGTCACACACAGGCTCTTTGATTCTGAAAAAAGAAACATTTCCCAGGTTCTAAGGATGAAAGTACCACAACCAATCCATCATGATTTGTGTGCTAATGATAGACTCATGCATAAGAGGTACCAGAAGCAGTCAGAGGCAGAAGGCATGAAAAGGAGTGAATCAACTGTCAAGGGTTGTGATCTGAAGGACTGCAAGGCTGTGATTAGAATTTTCAATCAGGGCTTCCACAATTCATCATGCTACAAGGGAAGGAAGGCACATATTTCTTCATCAGCCCTTCCTGCTATTGGCATAGCAAGTTCAAAGGCATTAGAAAAAAAAGAAATCTTAATGTCTTATGCTTATAAGCAGGTACTCTTCAGAGAGTGGAGAGTAGATTTTCTGGGAATGCACAGCTATTACTTTTTGTCTGCATACTCAAAACCTGAAGACTATTTGCAGCACAGCCTTTCAGCTGTGAAAAACAATTAAAAAAAAGGAAAATACTGTTCCCCTCTCCTCTTGTAGCTATACTTAGAGACAGCTGAACAAGAAGCAGCCCTGGAAAGCTTCAACTGTTGTCTTTAGGGATATCATAGAATCTCAGGGGCTGGA
>VYZU01028872.1:1642-20190 GCA_013401355.1 Ceyx cyanopectus | reverse complement strand
CATCCCCCTGTCCACCAGGACCCCCAGGTCTCTTTCTCTAGAGCTGCTCTCTAGTACATCAGCCCCCAGCCTGTACTGATACATGGAGTTGTTCTTCCCCAGATGCAGCACCTTACACTTGCTCTTATTAAATTGCATTCAATTTCTCTCTGCCCAGCTCTCCAGCCTGTCCAGGTCTCTCTGGATGGCAGCACAGCCTGCTGCTGTGTCAGCCACTCCTCCCAGTTTGGTGTCATCAGCAAACTTGCTAATGATTCAGTGTCAGGTATCAGGCTAAGCTGGTACTAGGCCATAAATAAAAATGACACTTTTTTTATCCCATTTATGTTTTCCCATAGTGAAAATGTAAATTTTTGATCTGGAATCTATATATATTTTCTTTATCAGGTACAAAGCAGGTAAAATATTAATAATTTTAGACTGGAAATCAGGGGGCTTCTCAAAGCACTATGATTTTGAGATAACTTTCCCATGCAAATGCAGGAAGGAATGAGCTTGAGTAGTTTAAAATGGAGATTTATAAATTTACTAGTTTTTCATTTAAAATAAGGAATTTTCAACTAAGAAATAGATTTTTTTTTTCTATGACAATTTTTTTCTTTCTAGTTTTCACAATGAAATGCAGCAGCTGCCTGCTTTCTTTAGTGGTGCCCAGGGCAGTCCAGTAAATCCCTGTGAGCCAAGGGAGATGACTGTCACCCAGTAAGGAGAGCAGAAACCAAGAGGAACCAGTTGCACAAGAGAGAGCAAGAACAGTTTTTTAAGTCCCAGCTCCACCCCAGGATATCAGGACTGACACCTTCTGTTGGCTGGCTACTGGGGAGCCACACCAGTTTGCACTGGGTCTTGGCACTCATGAAAATTCTTTATGTTTTGACAAGTACACGTGTTCTACTTAAATAATGTCTCATCAAAATATATTCCATTTGTCTCTAAGAAAGGCTCTCTGAAACTTGGGTTGGAGGGAAAATGAGAATGTGGGTAAGGAAACATGAAGGACTGGCCTGTGAAGTACTTCAGGGTGGGGGGAAGCTGGAAAAGTGCAAGTATGGAAAGAAGAAATAAAGAACAGTTAAGATACAAGAAGACAGTAGGGGAGCTACACATGGAAAAAGAGATTGATGGTTGAGGTAATGGGAATCAGGGACAGAAGGTTTTTTCTCTTACATGCTGCTTTGTTTCTTGAGGGCTGCAGTACAATGTCTTTGCATTTCCTATTCACAAAAAGTGTGGAAGATCCTGTCCCAGTGGGATAATCATAGTGAAACTGAATTTATAATCCATAGCAGCCCCTATACTCATGCCCAAAACAATTCTCTTAAGGGCTGGGTTTAACAGGGAACTCACAGATTCACAGATTCACAGAATGATAGGGGTTGGAAGGGACCTAGAAGATCATCTAGTCCAACCCCCCTGCCTGAGCAGGATCACCTAGACCAAGTCGCCCAGGAACAGATCCAGGCAGGTCTTAAGTGTCTCCAGAGAAGGAGACTCCACAACCTCCCTGGGCAGCCTGGTCCAGAGCTCTGTCACCCTTACTGGGAAAAAGCTCTTCCTTGTGTTGAACCTAAACCTCTTGTGCTCCAACTTGCACCCATTGCCTCTTGTCTTTTCATTGGATGACATTGAGAAGAGTCTGGCTCCATCCTCTCTACACTCACCCTTAACATATTTATAGTCATTGATGAGGTCCCCCCTCAGTCTCCTTCCTCTTCTCCAGGCTAAAGAGCCCCAGCTCTCTCAGCCTCTCCTCAGAAGGGAGATGCTCCACTCCCCTAATCATCTTGGTGGCCCTGCGTTGGACTCTCCCCAGCAAATCTCCATCTTTTCTGAACTGGGGTGTCCAAAACTGCACACAGTACTCGAGGTGAGGTCTCACCAGTGCAGAGTAGAGGAGGAGGAGAACCTCCGTTGACCTGCTGGCCACACTTCTAATGCATCCCAGGATGCCATTGGAACTCAAGAGCAGAGCCAGTTGACAGTCCCAGAACCAGTTCCCTGGGGCAGCTCAGAATACTCAGGGCATCTTTCCAGGGAATTGCCCTTCCATGGGCAGAAAATATGAATTAAATTAAAATAGGAGTGATGCACTCTAGCAAGGGCTGCTAAAACTCAATGACAGTCTTCTCCTCCTGTCCCCTGGTATGAGATATATACTAGCCATGAAGGAAAAACTAATAGAGATGAAGGACTGGTCACACGCAACATGTTCAGTTTTCTCTTGAGTAATGAGACACGAACACAAGCATTAGACCATCAAATGGTTGAGCTAGAGCTTGAGCCTGACTCTTTCATGCCTAAATGGAGAGTTCTGCCCGAGACAAGCAAGGTGGACACAGCCCTCTAAGTGGCCCAGCCACTCAACATTAGTGAAGCCCTGGATTTTTTAACACTGAGCTGCACCGAATTTGAATGCTCCACTGATGACTGAATTGGTTAGGAATACAACTGAACAGCAGGCTGAATACCCAGTGAGGTATTGTGGGTAATTAGAGATTAATTACAATCCCATAGTTTGTATCATGGTTCAGGGTCAGCATGGGGTCAGTGCACATGGCAAACTTAGAGAGCTGTGACTAGATGGATGACGCCAGCTCAGAGTGGCTCAACAAAGTGAAGCTTATAGAAATGAGGAGCCAGCAAGGCTGGGCAGTGGACTCACAGCCAGGGCGCTGGCGACAGCAGTGACACTGAGCTGTGGGGCCTTGAGGCACTGAGAAAATGTTAACAAGCTGCAGAGAGAATACAGCTGCACTAACTATCCAACTGCAACCCTGACTTTTCCAATTAACCTTTTCCAGGCTTTCTAAGATTTGGGAAATCTGGGGCACTGTCCTGTTGTCAAAGAAAGCTCTTAAAGAAAGAAAAGTGGTGNAAGAAAAGAAAAGAAAAAACACCCTGTTATTTAATATGGCTATTAAAATTTTATTTAAGGCTAAATTCAGAAAAATGTTCTGTCAGATTGCAATGAGCTTTTCAGGAGGTGGCATTCATAGGAAGTGTGGAATATACGCTTGCAGTGCAAAGCCCATTTATCATTAAAATCCTTCCCCTCCCATTGCCAAGAACAATTTGTCATATTTTTATCAACAATCGAGATATGCAAATAGCCTAAGACAGCTGAAAAGGCAAATTCATAACCCCAATATGCAAAATAGACAAGTGATAATGTAGCAAGTGGAAGATACAGAACAGAAGCATTTGGTAGAGAGAGGAATAAATCAATATAAAACTCCCAAGAGGTCATTTTTGGCAGTTAATTATTTGCAGGAAGTTTTTTCTCTTTCAAATAAACCTTTTTTTTTTTTTAAAAAAAAAAAAAAAATCTTTAAACTAAAAAGCTAGCTTGTGGCATGCAGAGGAGGGTGAAGAGAAAACTGGTTCTTGCAAGGGACAGCTGGTATGTAGAGGATATACCCATCCTCTTGTGTGCCCCCAGCCGTATCTGCAGGTGGCTACTGATGCTGTGCCTTTCTGAATGAGGATCTGTGTAAATTCCCAAACATATGAACATCAGTTCCTTTCTGTACAACAAGGGAGTATTTTCCCTTCTGCCTGGATTTGATTTCCAGAGGCATCTGTGTATTTGCCCAATTCCTGCCCAGTGCTAAAAAGCATTTCCAATTATTCTTTATCATTTTGAGGATGGTACTAATATTTATGCTATTCCAATAATAGCTGAAAACACTCTTTCTTTATCAGCACTGTCTCTCTGGGTATGAGGCGATTTAGAAGTGTAAAGTTCCTGACTGCACTCATAAAATAGCACTGTTTGTTTCATAATTTGCATCAATGTATAACAGAGCTTTTAATACAAAAGCAGATCTCTGGAATTACCTGGGTGGCAATGGAAAACTACGGCAAAACAAAGTGAATTGACCTAAGAAACATGAGAGGCAGTAGCAGAGATGAGACCATGGCTAATCCTGATTCCTAGACCATTATCCTCACCACCAAACCACACTGATAACAATCCATAGGAAGCATTATCATTTTTACCTTCCAAAAATGCTCAGGATAATCTTGTTTATGGTTCCTTCTTCAAATGTCTAAGAGAGCTCAGAGAGCTGAGCCTATAAAGGCCTCCAAGTCCAGAGTCAGGAGACATAGGAATGGCCAGAGTACCTGTCTGCAGGAACACAAATGCAGAAGGAGAGAATAAAGAGCTGAACACTTGTCCAGAGGGTTGAGAAAGCTTAAACCTCCCAAGATAGAGACTGGCTGGTTGTGAGGTAGCAGCGCAGCTATTGCAGAAGCAGGAATGTTGAAACACAGCAGTTTGAAGTCCAAAACTGGTAGTGAAAGTAGCCTGTCTAGCACTTTCCCACTTGCTTCTAACTCAGCTATCATCTGAGCATCCAAAGGTCTTCTCACTTTTCAACTCCAGAGTTATCTCCATTTTGTGCCCTGCATGAATGCTACATAGTTTACACAAAAGGATTTCACACCATAAAATAACTAGTATTTTAATTTCACAGCTAAAAATATCATCTCACTTTCAGTTATATCAGATGAGCATCATGGCTATTGTATTTTATTTATGAGGCATTCTTTTATGCTTTTTCCAATGACAGATTATTTTGACTTCTTCCCAGGGTTACCTAGCCCCACAGAGCCAAAATCAAAGAGCTATTCTTCTACGTTTATCGTTCTAAAAGTGAATTAAAAGTATATTAAGTGCAATTTTAAAAGCTTCCTTTAAAAATGCCTGCTTTCCAGTAATGTATAAATATATTCACACATCTAGACATGCTATTCATGGCTCCAGGAACTGGGGGATTTCCTGACACTAAGCACTAATGCTAAGTGCATTAGTACTTAACACAGTGGGAATGCCTGACCTGTCTGTGCCAAGGGATTAAACCAAATGCCACATTTTTGCTTACGCACAGCTCTGAGCTAGAATGTGAGGGGTGACAGGTTGAAGAGACAACTGGGGACATGGCTCTCCAGTCCCTTCCAGTATATCAGAAATTAATTTAGGGCTAAATAGAACTGCATGGCTGAGACAGTGATTCTCCCACTCTAAAGATCAATACAGGTTGTACTTTTGTATTTAATTATCAATTTATTGCATTCAAAGCTCAAACTAAATAATGTCAGTTGCAGAGCCAAACCACCTTGGGCATACATGAACAAATGGCACATAAAAATAACATCTTATATTGAAGTGCATACCTTACAAGACTGTAACAGAATAAAAATAAGGATTGATCAGGTCTAGAAGTTCAAACCTCCTAGATTTTGAAAGAATGGTCCATACTAAAGCCTATTATCTTGGTATTTTACCAAAGTGCTAAATGTGTTCTTATTTTCTCAAAAAAACCCACAATAATGTGTTTGCCTATGAACCTCTCAACTCTACAGTACACCAAGAAAATCTGACTTGTAACTCTTATCAAATTTAATAGAAAATAATTATTGTCTGTGAATAACAAGTACTTCATCTGAAATATGTTGTGTTGTCTTCATTTTCCCTCTAACATAGACAATGACCTACTTTACCTGTGCAGAAATCCAGCCCTGATTCATCTTTTGTCTCCAGGAGCTGCCATGGGAAAGGTGTATATTTGGCCTTATCCCAATACAAAGATGGAGCTGAATACCATAGTGGAATTAAATATATTCATTGCATATAAATGTGAATTATTTTGAGTAATCCATTTCCTTTATTTCAGGGATGGTGAGTCAGTATGTTCGTCAAAAATAAAAGACCAATTGCAAGGATCTTCCTTTACCCATAGAGTGATTCTCCAGGGCCACAAGAGAATAAAGATAGTAGAACATCCACGGACATCTGCCATTTTTTCTAGGGCTCTTTGTTCTTTTTATGCAAACCTCTTCAGCTACAGTAGAGCAAGAAAAAACATGGGCCAAAATGTTTGTTCCACTGAAATAACTTGCAAATTCCCACTGTGCCAGGATTCCTGCCTGATTTCCAAGAAGAAACGAGAATGTCCTCAAGCAAAGATTTATTCTGGAGTTGAGCCTGACAATGAATTATTAGAATTACTTCAAGCAACAGCAAGAGAATGGTGTCTTGGAACCAGACACTTAATGCAGTTCAAATATGTAAAGTGTATTTGTAGAGCAATGGACAACTGCTTGTATTTTTCCACTGATTTTCCATAATTTTCCATAAAGCTGTGCATTTTAAAGTAGTTTACTCAGAGGTTTTGAAGGGACACAGCCTTTTGCAAGCTCTCAAGCTGCTACTGACAGTCTCATTTTCTCTGCATTTCTATTTGTGATGCCACCATTAGCCCTGCAGCCATAGATGCAGTCAAAACATTTAATGCCTTAATGTAACAGCCAGCAGAAGAACATGACAAAACTGGAAACATATAATAATTTCAGTAAAATAATCATCTGTAGCCTCTGTAGAAGCTTTCAAAGGTGGAGCAAGCTCCTATAGAGAAGTGTAAGTCTGTTCTCAGTCATGGAAATCTACAGAGGAAAACAAAGCCCAAACTCAGAGCAGACTCACTGGACAGCTGATAAAGTAGAGCAAAAGTCAAGGGAAGAAATCACCTTCTACTCTAAGGTCTCAGATGCAAGCACAGGGGAAATATTTCCTCAACAAAGGATCAGAAGGATGATTTCATTAAAATGCAAAGAGGATTAGCTGTGCCACACCTTGGAGCTGGAGACAACCAACCGAGCCAGCAGAGCACTACAGAGCATCCTGCCATTGGGTCCTGACCATCCCAGCTGGCTCTTATATGTGGAGGCAGCAGTACAAACCACTCTCCAGGGACAGGCTGCATGGGCTGTTCCTGTCATAAGCAGATTTTTTTTCTGTTTGCAACTTTTGTGACGTTTATAAACCCAAGACAGTCTCTTCATATGAGAAAAGAAATTCACAGTTTTGAAAAGCAAAATTTTGATACAGTTCATCTTCTAGAGGATAGAAATTCTCTGGATTCCTTTAGGTTCTGTTAGGATACTAAGGCAAAAGGCAGATGTATAAAAAGCAAGAGAAAACAGGCAGAGCTTAGGATTGGTTAATGTAAATTGAGAAAACTCACCAAAATGTAAGCCTCAGACACTTTTCTTAAAGGAAAACTCACTGTACAAAGAATATTTGCTTCAGTCATGAAATAGAAACTTTAAAGAACATGCAGTTGCAAAATTCTCAGCCTTATTTTAGTGTCTTTTACTACAGATGTCTGGTTTGAATTCCTACTCCCTTGCAAAGTGAACCAGTATATTTTTTTCATGTATACATGATCACATTGATATATTATTAAAACAAGCTAATCACTACTGTGGAAAGAAGTAATATAAAATAATTAATAAATAATTTGAAAGTAAGGAGCATATCCATATTTTACCATCCCTCATTCAACTACAACTAATAAACTTTATTAATCATCACCGTTGACCAGCTAGTGGCTAACCACTGTGTTACCTGAGACTTCCCAGACCATATTTCAGAAATTTAAGAAAGAGAACTCATGTTTCATGGAAGTAATTAGACAGGTCCACCGGCTAATTATCTGGGAACATTGCAAGGATGACTGACTGTCATTTACTTACTATAAGACGGGGTATATTTTTTTTTCAGAAATATATTTTGATGATGCATTTATGCAAAAAAACCAGCAACCACATTGACATAGAGGTGAGAGCAACAGTGATCAGCAAAGTAGTCCTGAGTAAATGGAAGCCCTGGTGGTAGCATTGAAATCTGAGTCTACCAAACACTAGAAGTAACCTTTGCATCTTATCAAGCTTGTCATTCAAATGTCCTCATATCCTTACACCAATCCAACCTTGCTTATTGGCAATTGTGTCACTAATTTCAGCAGGGATAGGCTTCTAATGCAGCAATGCTACAAGAGCAAGTACAGTGACAGTGTCTTTCAGAAGTCAAAGAGAAGGAAATTTTCCACTGTCACTGAATTTTCCACTCTCACTGAAGGCCCTTCAGCATTGTGGTAGAGTCATGTCTTCTGGTATGTGACCTCAGCTTGCAGAATCAGATTTGGGTTTAAACTAGAATTCACCTTAGTATATTTTAAAATTGCAACTACTTCTTTATTCGTTTGCTCACATAATTTCACCTAATACCATTCTCAATTGAGAATCAACAAAGTTTTAAAAAACGGAAGGAGTTTTTGGCCAACAATGAAACAATCACTTTTCTTGATCAGGTATTTATTACAAACTTCTGAAACTCAATTTTGTAATTTCAGTTCCAAACAAATTCCCTTTGGAAATTTTTTCACTAATATTAGTGCAACTAAGTCAGAAGCACAGGAGAACAGGTTGCTGTCTAATACTACTGGTTTCATTTTTTGCAGGTGGCATGATAGCAGAGAAAAAATTTCAAACCAAATCTCACTTCCATTGCTTCCTATTTTTGTAAGCATATAAGCAGAACTGACTTATTTTAATCTTTCAGTTTGATTGACATTTCTGAGTGGAAGAACAACGCACAGAACTAGTTCACAATTCTTTAATGGCCAATTGAGAAATTAAAGAAAAATCGTGATCTCTGAAAGAATTCCTGCCCCAATAAGATTAATACTGCAAATGCTAATTACTTCCTTATTATAATTTCTGACAGAAGCATCTAGTGACATTACTCTGCAGGCAAAAATCACTGACAGCTGCCATCCTTAATCCCAGTTCAGGCCTGCTCTAGGCAAATCTTACATCCTTATTATCAGGAATTTGATTGAATAGAGGGCAATGTCAACACTTCTAGCATAGCCCTCAGATACCTAATTTTTCACTTTATGCTTCTGTATGAACAACCTACATTAAAGACAAAAAAACCAACTTCATGAAGAACAGCCGCTTGAATGGAACTCTATTGGTATAATACTGCTGTTTGTCACAGGTGACTTTACTGTTCTTATCGATGCACTGTTAAGTTAATGAACACATTTATGCAAACCAGAAAGAGACATTTGCTGCATCTGTCACATCTANCTGCCATTGGGTCCTGACCATCCCAGCTGGCTCTTATATGTGGAGGCAGCAGTACAAACCACTCTCCAGGGACAGGCTGCATGGGCTGTTCCTGTCATAAGCAGATTTTTTTTCTGTTTGCAACTTTTGTGACGTTTATAAACCCAAGACAGTCTCTTCATATGAGAAAAGAAATTCACAGTTTTGAAAAGCAAAATTTTGATACAGTTCATCTTCTAGAGGATAGAAATTCTCTGGATTCCTTTAGGTTCTGTTAGGATACTAAGGCAAAAGGCAGATGTATAAAAAGCAAGAGAAAACAGGCAGAGCTTAGGATTGGTTAATGTAAATTGAGAAAACTCACCAAAATGTAAGCCTCAGACACTTTTCTTAAAGGAAAACTCACTGTACAAAGAATATTTGCTTCAGTCATGAAATAGAAACTTTAAAGAACATGCAGTTGCAAAATTCTCAGCCTTATTTTAGTGTCTTTTACTACAGATGTCTGGTTTGAATTCCTACTCCCTTGCAAAGTGAACCAGTATATTTTTTTCATGTATACATGATCACATTGATATATTATTAAAACAAGCTAATCACTACTGTGGAAAGAAGTAATATAAAATAATTAATAAATAATTTGAAAGTAAGGAGCATATCCATATTTTACCATCCCTCATTCAACTACAACTAATAAACTTTATTAATCATCACCGTTGACCAGCTAGTGGCTAACCACTGTGTTACCTGAGACTTCCCAGACCATATTTCAGAAATTTAAGAAAGAGAACTCATGTTTCATGGAAGTAATTAGACAGGTCCACCGGCTAATTATCTGGGAACATTGCAAGGATGACTGACTGTCATTTACTTACTATAAGACGGGGTATATTTTTTTTTCAGAAATATATTTTGATGATGCATTTATGCAAAAAAACCAGCAACCACATTGACATAGAGGTGAGAGCAACAGTGATCAGCAAAGTAGTCCTGAGTAAATGGAAGCCCTGGTGGTAGCATTGAAATCTGAGTCTACCAAACACTAGAAGTAACCTTTGCATCTTATCAAGCTTGTCATTCAAATGTCCTCATATCCTTACACCAATCCAACCTTGCTTATTGGCAATTGTGTCACTAATTTCAGCAGGGATAGGCTTCTAATGCAGCAATGCTACAAGAGCAAGTACAGTGACAGTGTCTTTCAGAAGTCAAAGAGAAGGAAATTTTCCACTGTCACTGAATTTTCCACTCTCACTGAAGGCCCTTCAGCATTGTGGTAGAGTCATGTCTTCTGGTATGTGACCTCAGCTTGCAGAATCAGATTTGGGTTTAAACTAGAATTCACCTTAGTATATTTTAAAATTGCAACTACTTCTTTATTCGTTTGCTCACATAATTTCACCTAATACCATTCTCAATTGAGAATCAACAAAGTTTTAAAAAACGGAAGGAGTTTTTGGCCAACAATGAAACAATCACTTTTCTTGATCAGGTATTTATTACAAACTTCTGAAACTCAATTTTGTAATTTCAGTTCCAAACAAATTCCCTTTGGAAATTTTTTCACTAATATTAGTGCAACTAAGTCAGAAGCACAGGAGAACAGGTTGCTGTCTAATACTACTGGTTTCATTTTTTGCAGGTGGCATGATAGCAGAGAAAAAATTTCAAACCAAATCTCACTTCCATTGCTTCCTATTTTTGTAAGCATATAAGCAGAACTGACTTATTTTAATCTTTCAGTTTGATTGACATTTCTGAGTGGAAGAACAACGCACAGAACTAGTTCACAATTCTTTAATGGCCAATTGAGAAATTAAAGAAAAATCGTGATCTCTGAAAGAATTCCTGCCCCAATAAGATTAATACTGCAAATGCTAATTACTTCCTTATTATAATTTCTGACAGAAGCATCTAGTGACATTACTCTGCAGGCAAAAATCACTGACAGCTGCCATCCTTAATCCCAGTTCAGGCCTGCTCTAGGCAAATCTTACATCCTTATTATCAGGAATTTGATTGAATAGAGGGCAATGTCAACACTTCTAGCATAGCCCTCAGATACCTAATTTTTCACTTTATGCTTCTGTATGAACAACCTACATTAAAGACAAAAAAACCAACTTCATGAAGAACAGCCGCTTGAATGGAACTCTATTGGTATAATACTGCTGTTTGTCACAGGTGACTTTACTGTTCTTATCGATGCACTGTTAAGTTAATGAACACATTTATGCAAACCAGAAAGAGACATTTGCTGCATCTGTCACATCTAGTATCTCTACCAACCCTACAGTGTGTTCAGAGATGCCTCAATAACCAGGTATCTCTCTATGGGTGAAATGTTCCCACTCTTAGAGATGAAGAAGTTCGCAGCTTGCCAATGAAATGTATCCATCCATGTGGTGGCTCTTCTGACTTCTGCCCAGTTACAACACAGACCTCCTCAGAATTAGACGTGAAAAACCTTGCTTCAGCTCTCAGAATGCCAAAAAAATGAGTAATTTCAATTATATGACTTTATGATTTTCCGTTTACAACCCAAATAGGGAAGGTAAAGAGCACAGGGGGAGAGGAGGTCGCACAAACTTACAAAGCAGAAACAGAAACACATCAGTAGCAGAGATAGGGTCTCACGGTGGTGGATTTGCACCCCAAAGTGATTCGAAGTCTGTGGGTTTCAATGTTGCTGATGAAATTTATGCTCTGAAAATGGGGATGATGAACAAATTCACCTAGGATTTCAATAAAACCAATAAATAAAATTATGGATTTTACTTTTGCATGTACAGTTTTTGTGTAATTGCATGAACAGAGAACAATTGTCAAAGGCATTTTAATTCTATGCTGATCAAATTGGGTATTGTTAATGATAAAAAATAGAAAAGGGATTTTTTTTAAAAAATTGCAATGCTTATTTTACCTAATTTTACCTACTCTATTACCATGTTTTTCCTTGGTGGTCAAATAAATCACTTTTTTCTTCAACCTCTCATAATTGTCATGCCAGTTCAAGTACAGAAACTACTTACCTACTGACACATGCTCATGACAGTTTTGTAAGGCTGAGTGATTCATTTGCACTGTGGTATTCATATACCATAGATAGGCTTCATAAAACCTTCAATGATTATAGTTAATAAGAGTGAGCTCCAGTGACAGTAAAATACACTGAAGGTACAATTAGAGACTATGTATCAGGTGAGTAATGAATATGAAGCTAATTAAAATTCTACTACTCCCCACAAAAAATGGCTGCTGAAGCATGATTCAACCCTCCTCATCATTCTTTAAAATATTATATATTGTATGTTAAAATAAATCCTTAGGCGATTCATTAACTTCTTTATATAATGGGATAAATTTCAGACTTTCCAAACTTATGGACATTTTACCCTATTACTAAAAGCTAGTCATAATTTAACAAGAAATACAGGAGTCTAAATCTCTATTTCTGAATAGTTGCTAACCATTTCTCCTTCTTATATATGTAAATAAGACTGATTTAATTGGGCCTGGCACAAAGGAGAAAAAAAAAAAGGTGATTGGGCAAGTAATTTTAAGCCAACAGTTTATTGGGTAGACAGTGGCATCATTTTCTCTTTGTAAGTCTTGATGACTGTTAAACCTGAATATACAGGTCATATCATGTAACTCTGAAAAATTTCCCAGACAGGTAGGAAAACACAGAAGTGAAGGTGCCTCCTTGCATGGCACACTATGCCATGAACATCCTTTCTGAACTTGGAAGGATGGTAAGCTCTGTTCTTCCATTCCCTAACTGTGCCTCATACACAGATATTGAAGGGGTAAATCATAACAGGATGGGAAGTACTGCAATGCCTTAGCACCCAGTTTTTAGTCTTGGATGCTCATATTTTCAGTTTCAAAATTATTTTCTGTATATATTTTTCAACATTCACTTACATGTTTTCATAAGCATCCCTACAAGGGGATTTGTACCCTCTGTAGAGAAGTAAGCAACTCCTCTAAAAAAGCAGAGAATTTTATAGAAAATCAGCTGCAGTATTTGCACTTATCTAGTTTCCCATCCTGTGTTTATACAACTAATTATAGCTGCCTAAAAGAAAATCTTTGTACTTACGGAGCATCATTATACCCTTTGAGACATGGGNTCAATAACCAGGTATCTCTCTATGGGTGAAATGTTCCCACTCTTAGAGATGAAGAAGTTCGCAGCTTGCCAATGAAATGTATCCATCCATGTGGTGGCTCTTCTGACTTCTGCCCAGTTACAACACAGACCTCCTCAGAATTAGACGTGAAAAACCTTGCTTCAGCTCTCAGAATGCCAAAAAAATGAGTAATTTCAATTATATGACTTTATGATTTTCCGTTTACAACCCAAATAGGGAAGGTAAAGAGCACAGGGGGAGAGGAGGTCGCACAAACTTACAAAGCAGAAACAGAAACACATCAGTAGCAGAGATAGGGTCTCACGGTGGTGGATTTGCACCCCAAAGTGATTCGAAGTCTGTGGGTTTCAATGTTGCTGATGAAATTTATGCTCTGAAAATGGGGATGATGAACAAATTCACCTAGGATTTCAATAAAACCAATAAATAAAATTATGGATTTTACTTTTGCATGTACAGTTTTTGTGTAATTGCATGAACAGAGAACAATTGTCAAAGGCATTTTAATTCTATGCTGATCAAATTGGGTATTGTTAATGATAAAAAATAGAAAAGGGATTTTTTTTAAAAAATTGCAATGCTTATTTTACCTAATTTTACCTACTCTATTACCATGTTTTTCCTTGGTGGTCAAATAAATCACTTTTTTCTTCAACCTCTCATAATTGTCATGCCAGTTCAAGTACAGAAACTACTTACCTACTGACACATGCTCATGACAGTTTTGTAAGGCTGAGTGATTCATTTGCACTGTGGTATTCATATACCATAGATAGGCTTCATAAAACCTTCAATGATTATAGTTAATAAGAGTGAGCTCCAGTGACAGTAAAATACACTGAAGGTACAATTAGAGACTATGTATCAGGTGAGTAATGAATATGAAGCTAATTAAAATTCTACTACTCCCCACAAAAAATGGCTGCTGAAGCATGATTCAACCCTCCTCATCATTCTTTAAAATATTATATATTGTATGTTAAAATAAATCCTTAGGCGATTCATTAACTTCTTTATATAATGGGATAAATTTCAGACTTTCCAAACTTATGGACATTTTACCCTATTACTAAAAGCTAGTCATAATTTAACAAGAAATACAGGAGTCTAAATCTCTATTTCTGAATAGTTGCTAACCATTTCTCCTTCTTATATATGTAAATAAGACTGATTTAATTGGGCCTGGCACAAAGGAGAAAAAAAAAAAGGTGATTGGGCAAGTAATTTTAAGCCAACAGTTTATTGGGTAGACAGTGGCATCATTTTCTCTTTGTAAGTCTTGATGACTGTTAAACCTGAATATACAGGTCATATCATGTAACTCTGAAAAATTTCCCAGACAGGTAGGAAAACACAGAAGTGAAGGTGCCTCCTTGCATGGCACACTATGCCATGAACATCCTTTCTGAACTTGGAAGGATGGTAAGCTCTGTTCTTCCATTCCCTAACTGTGCCTCATACACAGATATTGAAGGGGTAAATCATAACAGGATGGGAAGTACTGCAATGCCTTAGCACCCAGTTTTTAGTCTTGGATGCTCATATTTTCAGTTTCAAAATTATTTTCTGTATATATTTTTCAACATTCACTTACATGTTTTCATAAGCATCCCTACAAGGGGATTTGTACCCTCTGTAGAGAAGTAAGCAACTCCTCTAAAAAAGCAGAGAATTTTATAGAAAATCAGCTGCAGTATTTGCACTTATCTAGTTATCCAAAATTACTTAACCTTGTTTTCTTTTCAGGTAGGGCAAACAACAGCTGTAGTCTGCTTCCATCATTGGGTAAGTTGGACATACAGATTGACATCGAAGTGCAAGGACCCTTGGAAACCATGCTTAAGAATAAAAGTATTCCAAAACATAGAAATGAGAACATTTCTTACATTCTTCATGGCAACATACCAAGATGTTTAACAGAGACTCAGAAAAGTGTGCAGATGGTGCACAAGTCCTAGCTTAATAAATTCCAAAATATTGCTTTGCAAAGTGTTTCACTTAAATTTTCTTGTGCCTGTGACATGATTCAGGTTAAATGCAAGTGTTATTAGCATCAGGTACCCGCCACATTAAGTTCTAGATTTAATAGTATTTTAAAGGTGTAACTCACATTCTCACCCCAACTATTAAAACCATGTGTCAGAAAAGCAAAGAATATATGGCTGCCTGGAAATTTAGAACAGCGTGCTGTTCTAAACTCTGTAGCTGTAGAAAGGTGGCAGAAGATAAAAACATCCGTAGAATCACAGAATGGTTTGAGCCAGAAAGGACCTCTAAAAGTCATCTAGTCCAACCCCCCTGCAGTGAGCAGGGATATCCTCAACTAGGTCAGGTTACTCAGAGACTCATTGAGCCTCACCTGGAATATCTCCAGGGATGGGGCCACAACTACCTCCCTGGGCAACCTGTTCCAGTGCTTCACCGCCCTCATGGTGGAATAACAGAATATCTCAAATTGGAAGCATCTGTGACCACTGAAGAGTAGGTAGGCATAGGGTGAACTCAGGTAGATTCCTCTGCTTGCTGCACAGTTACCAAAATCTGTTTGGTTACATGTCCAGTAAGCTACTTTGAACTCTTCTGCAGGGGTCTACTTTAGGTTAAAAAAGTTAGGTTGTTGTATGTCTTAGGGCATGACTGTCATTATGAAGAGACCTGCCGTATTTTATTCTCATGGTGACACTGACCTTCGTTTCACTGCAGCCATATATCAGGGTATGGCAAGATAGTAACTTTCTCTGGATTCAGAGCAGATTCACTTCATCAAGCGAAGCTGCATGTCCAAAATGTCCTCCTGAAGCAGCATGACAGAGAAAGGATCCTGCTATGAAATATCTCTCATTACAGACCCAGGCTGCCTCCTCTGAATTGAGCAGCAGGTTATCCACACATACTCCATTGCATGTCCTGGCACTCTAACATGCCTTCTACTGCAACAGCTCAAGAATGGCATTTTTTTAAAATAAGGAGTTCAGAAAACTCAGGTACCCATTTGCATCTAAACACTCTGACTTCTTAAACTGTTAGACACAGTACCTAACTCAGAGCCAGGCTGACTCATAGTGTCTGCTCCCACATAGCATGTATCTTAGGAAACAAGAAGTACAAGAGATACACGACAGAGCAGAACAACCTGCAGAGGAAGGTCTGCATAAATCAAATGGAGTGATTGCATGTCAGCCCTCACTTCAGCAAAAGGTAATTCAGGTCCCGTTTGATTCCGAGGCATGTACCCTGGGGTTGGGCATTTCATTACAGGAGCCTTAGACCAATATGCACAGATACAGCAGGAGTATGGAAGACATCTGAGTCACAGCTGATCCTTCCTAATCTCTTCTTAACTCATAATGAGTGCTTTACCTGGAGTAAGTACTGGATTGGAAAACAGAAAACAATGCAAGAGGCATTACTAAGGTAAGTCCAGATGTTACCTGCAGTATCTGGAGTGCAGACATGCGTGACAGATGTTTTCACTAAATTATTTCCCAAACACACCACAGCTACTGAATTCTAAACAATTATAATGCTCTCCTTTTTATGGGAATACATGGGCTGAATATGTGTCTACTCTGCTCCTAATGAGGGCAACCCAGTACTCATTTGCGGCCCATCTCATTGATGTCTCCACAAGGGTAGTGGTCAATCAATTACCGTATTTCTTCTGTTCCAGCACAGTCTTGCCACTGGTGAATTTATTTCGTTGTTTGGATCTCTGATAGTGGACAGAAAATGAGTCAAGAATCCATTCTGAATCACATATGGTTAATATTCTTTCTTTCCTCTAGGAAACAGATGTCACTAAAATGAGACTGTACTCTGGCTGTAGCCACAGTGACATCAGATATCCTTTAAATGGTTTTTAGATCCCATACTTTAGACTATGTATGTTACATTAAAATACAGTGGAAACTCTTAAGGCAGTTGCCATTTTATTGAAGGCCAAATAGTTACTTCTAATAAATTAGGACCAATCTTTTGCTTTAAGATACACAGTTCAGACATACTTTTGTTATGGACACTAATATACTGAGGGTTAGGGTGAGTTTCTAGCTGGAAGATGTGCCTGTAGCAGAGTACAAAAGCACTAGTGGACCACTGCTGGGAGGGCCTCTACCTTTGGCTGGGATCCACCACAGCAGAACCACTGGAGCAACCACCACAGCTCAAATTAAGGGGAACTCCAAGTTCCCCTCTAATCCTGAGGTAGCTAATCTAGTCTAAAGCTCTGTAGAGCGTGATCAAAAAACCAAGACAAACAAAACAAATAAAAACCAACCACACACACACAAAAGAACTCACAACTCCAAAAAGAACACAACACAAACAACACAAAAAGCAATCCACAAACAAACAAAAAACCAACAAACACACAAACCAACAAACAAACCCCAAAACCCAACATAATACTGGGCTAAAAGCTACGACAGAGCCAGTCTACATCACTTTTACTCAGATTTTTTGCTCAAGATTGCTCAAGGAGAGTAAATCAGGACCTCTGGAGAATTGTCAATAGTCACACAGCTTCTAAAGCACATTTAAAGTAGGAAACAGGTGCTGGATTTATCAAAGGACAATTCTCCGTGGAAAGCTAAAATAGTAGAAGTGAAACTTCATTGCAGATGGGTTTTCTCTGTAGCCCTCCTTACTCCAAACAAGGAGCATGAACAGGGCACTCCTTTCCTATGAACTGCTGGAGTTGCTCACCAGTCAGTTACTGGTCTGAAAAGCTCCAGCAGTCAATAAAGCTGCAAAGATGTCAGCAAAGTGTATTTGTTAAAGAAGCCAGTGTCCAATGTTAGCTTTCTTCACAATGATAATGTGCAAAAAGGAAGAAAAAAAATCAGCCCACCACAGTTCGAATCTCAGAGCATTGGCTGAATAGCTTTGCCTTCACTTGGTCTCTGCCTTTGGCTTCCTATTCACAGGTATAAAGGGAATCTTGGACTGTCTGAGGTCATCTTCGCCTTGGAACTACTGAAGCTTCCGGAACTGTCTCCTTAGGCAGAACTGGCAAACATTAGACCACGAATTCACAGGCAAATATGGTGTTAAAAGTGAACCTCACATCTGCAAACTGCAGATGGCTAAACTCTGAGCAGGAATTAGGGTAGAATAGGTAAAGTAGTTACCAAGAGTTTTATTTTCTTCTCTTTTTATATCTAAGAAAAGGACAAAGAATTAAAACAAATGTTATTTGCTGGACTGGTTATTTTTACATATTGCATTATTTTGTCGTATTTTCTGAGAAAAAGAGAAGGAGATAAATTTATAATCAAGATGGGTTTAATTTTGCCAAATTATCAAGAATTACATTCTTTGCCCTTAATTTCCCTCTGAATTTACTATCTCCTGATAATTTAAATTTGCCAAGAACTATTTGGTGAAAACCAAACACTTGAATTTCTGCTCACCTTGCCAGTTGCCCTGCCCTTTGCCAATAACAAAAGGTTTTAAGATAGAAACTGGACTATT
>VYZU01028871.1:1921-17083 GCA_013401355.1 Ceyx cyanopectus | reverse complement strand
AATCTTTTCTGATGGTAGTTAGTGCAGCAGCTGTGCTCCTTTTCCAACTCACAAAGGACTCAGTCTAATCCACTGAGAAGGGTGTTTGCATTTTCTCTGGTTCCTGCTCACTAGTTGCAAGCCCAACTTGCTCCTTACATTGTGGCACAAGTGCCAAGGACAAATCCAGGCCAAAAGAGCTTCCTGTGGGGCTACTTCATCATCAGGTTCAAATGGCCTTGAGACAACTCAGCACTTAGTGGCACTGCTGGAATCTTCTCTGGCCATGAGCACTGATGTCTTCAGGAGTGGAAATCACTCGGATCTGCAAAGAACCTCTGCTCCCCACCCAGCTCTGCTCTCTCAGAGGGGTACACACAAAGGGACAGATTAGAGACAGGCCCTCTAGGAAAGGCCAGGTAACTGCTCTGGGAAGCTCAGAAAAAGAACAAAGGTACAGATTAGGACCATAAAAAAGAAATGGCTCTGGTAGCTGAACTGCACAAAGGGAATAATTCTGTATCTATCTGTTGGACTAGATGATCTCCTAGGTCCCTTCCAACCCCTAACATTCTATGATTCTATGATCACATACTGCAGAGCAAAAATACTGTCAGCCTTCCCATTCTGAGACACCTCGCAACACAGCAATTGCCAGCACTGGGTATCCTTTTCTCACTACCCACCTACAACCCAAATCCATCTCCTGTGTTCTTTATACATCAGGAAAAGAAAGACATGAACTACATTGCCATGAACTGTAATCAAGACAATCACCAGGTAACAGGACACTGAAGTAGTTTTATGCTGTCACTGGGGGAAGGGACTTTGTTGAAACAGGACAGCTACACTTTCTGAATATGTGGTATTTGGAAGCTGAAAAAAACCCAAATATGAATGCCAGTGGGAATATATATTTTCTCACTCTTAAAAGCCTGAGCCTCTTTCCTCTTGAAAAGATTGATAAAGAGGCATCTACTTTTCAGAATCTCTTCAGAATTCTACACTATTTAATAACTGCAGAATATCTTGCTTGCCTTTTTCAGTGAGGGCTGAAGGGAAATCCAAGGAATCCACAGTGGCAGAAGTCTTCAGCCAGCAGACAGAGCCTTGAAGAAAGCAGTAGGCACTAGAAGAAAACTTCCAGGACCTGCAGTTTTTGGCTACTAGTGGGTAAAAGAAATAAAAGTTTGGGGGTGTGCAGAAACCTCTGAGGTCAGAGCTGATCTCACAGTAATTTTGTAGATCTACAGCCACTTGCTCATTGAGAGCTGTGAGCAAAGCAGAGCAGCAATGTTAATTTCCATGCAGAAATTCATATGCTGTGTGAATATGAATGGCTACATCCCAACCCACCCCTTGGAGTCCCTGAGTCTGAAGACATAGGGAATGAAGCTCTCCAAGAGATACGAGGAACAGTCCCAAGGTGCTTTGGCCTGAAGCTGTTGAACTCTTCTTCCTTTAGCAATACTGAGAATGAGCTTTACCCTCATTTAGCTGCCAGGGAGCCTCCAGATCTGTTGTTTCTTCTAATAATTCAACTCCCCACATTGTTGCAAGACAGATCAATTGAAAAACCCCAAGTTTTCAGACTGAAGTTGGGGTGTTCTAATCTATTTCTAGATACAGGTTTCAATCTCTTCTCAGGAAACTGTGTGGGAGGCAAAGTGAGTTTACTGCCTGTTTCCACACCTAGAACTGGCACACAACAGAGAGCCTCACTCTGCATGTTTCCCACAAACCCAGCGGAGCTGCTGCTGCGTGTGGAGCTCGGTGAGGGCATCCATGGATCTCCAGCTGCACTGACAGGCGTACGCCCGGGACCCCTTCTTCAGGATCAGCTTCCCTCTCAGCTTGTTGAGCTCGGGCATGTTGTTCCTGCCAAGCAAAGACATCGGTTGAGGATCATTTCTTCCCCAGGAGGGTGGGCAGACCCTGGCCCAGGGTGCCCAGAGAAGTGGGGGAAGCCTCATCCTTGGCAGTTTCTCAGGCCAGGCTGGATGGGGCTCTGAGCAACCTGCTCTAGTGGGAGGTGTCCCTGCCATGGCAGGAGGTTGGAACTGGATGAGCTTTAAGGTCCCTCCTAACCCTGACCATTCTCTGATTCTATTATTATTCTTTTTTTTTCTTTTAAAATCAAATAAAGAAAATTCACCAGGCCATTCACCAGAAAAGCTCTTGGGAAGGTTTCTGAGCACCACAGCTGTGAACGAGTTGAAATCTGTTTTGAACACATTCCCTGAGAGCAGTCTCAGTGCAAAGCTGCTGTGTTCTCACACCAACTGGAGACTGATGTTTCTGTAAGCAATGTTCTCTATTGGGTTGAGACCCTGTGCCAGCCTCTGGACAAAGAGTTGAGGAAAGAAAAACAGGTAGAGTTAATTCTCCTGTAAAGAAGTTATCAAAACTGTATTTATT
This sequence comes from Ceyx cyanopectus, assembly GCA_013401355.1. NCBI lineage: Eukaryota > Metazoa > Chordata > Aves > Coraciiformes > Alcedinidae > Ceyx > Ceyx cyanopectus. The sequence goes on along the minus strand of VYZU01028871.1, from coordinate 14,686 downwards.
TATCAGACTTGCTGTGGAATCCCTGTGCAGAATGAGAGAGTTAAACTCTGCATCAGGAGCTGTTACTCAGGGTGGTTGTTAAGACCAAAAGAGAGATTAATGTAAACCAAACCACAAATAATTCCTGTGGAAGCATCATCAACAACAAATGAAAAATCAGCATGGATATTATGAAATTGTTTCAAAAAACCCAAGAGAAAATGTAGCATTTTAACTCCCTCTGCTCTCATGAGCTTCTCACAGCCACCAGTGACTGGCCACTGTGTTGCTCCAAAACAACCTTACCAAGCCCAGCTAATTAAAGAAAACCCAAAACTAACATCAAAGGAAAGCAAGTGTTTCATCTGAAACTTTGCTTTTTCAAAGTCAGGTCTTGCAAAATAAATAGGTAGACGAAGGCTACAGATTTCAGTCAATTTTTCAGGTATCTCATAATAATGCCTTTCAGATTTTTTTTGTTTGTTAATTTTGAGCTTGCAGAAGCAGAATAATTTAGACTTTGAGGAAATAAATAACTGTATTTAACCCGTCAGGCTACCAAGCTCATCTCAGGACACTAGTGCAGCACTGTGTTTTGAATACTGTCTTAAATAATGGGAAAATAAGATTTTCATTCAAAGAGAAACACCTGTCTTGAAACTGGAAGGAAAATACAGGAAAAAAACTAACATGTAACACAAGAAGATGTAAAATGGGCTATGTCTTGGCATTAGATCCAGTTTGGAGAGACTGGCAGTGAGAACAACTAAAGTCCTCAAAAAGAATTGAAATAATGAAAGATGTTACAATATGAGAACAAAAATCCCTCCCCTCCATCTAAACAAACCTTGCTTCTAATCAACCCTTGCTTCAAAAAGAGGCCTGTTCAGAAATGGAACTGTCTGATTTTCACTGGACATGAAAGCATGTGATGTGATACTGGAAAGAAGAGGATCAGCAGCAGGGTGAAAATCACTGTCTGTGTGGCTGGAGTCTGGGGAGAAAGCTCTGCATTCATTTTGTAGACATCCTCCAGTGGCAGACAGAGGTCAACCCCTCACACACATTATTTGCTTATTTGAGCAGTAAATTGCCTTTTGATACATGAAACTGGAATTCTTTTTAAAAGCAGAGAGGAAGAGTGATGGGGAAAGAAAACAGAAAGACATGAAATCAGATTATGGGAGATCATAGATCCCAGCAATGTCTGGGTTGGAAGGGAGCTGCAGAGCTCATCCAGTGCAACCCCTGCTGAGAGCAGGGACATCTGCAACTAGAGCAGGGTCCTCAGAGCCTCCTCAAACCCCACCTGAAATGGCTCCAGGGATGGGGTCTCCACCTCCTCCCTGGGCAGCCTGTGACCAGTGCCCACCACTCTGCTGGGAAAAAACTGCCTTAGTTCTCATCTCAATCCACTCCTTTCTCCTTTCAAACCATTGCCCCTTGGCCTTTCACTCCAGGCCTTTGGAAACAGCCCCACTCCGGGCTTTGGATCAGCTCCCTTCAGGCACTGGCAGGTGCTCTAAGGTCTCCCTGGAGCCTTCTCTTCTCCAGGCTGAACAATCCCAGCTGCCTCAGCCTGTCCTGAGAGCAGAGCTGTTCCAGCCCCTGAGCATCTCTGTGGCCTCCTCTGGTCCTGCTCCATCAGCTCCATGTCCCTCCCATGCTGAGATGCTGAACCTCTCCCTAGAGGCTTTTTCACCAAGCAGGTTGCACACATGCTCCTTCCTAGGCCAACCCAGGACTCTTCCTTTTTCCTGCTCTGTCCAAGCCCCACGCACAGCAGCACAGTCCCAACACCAGCCCACTTGGGACACACCTGAAGAACAGGTAGTCACAGGACTGATCCCAGGTGTAGTCATTGAAGAGGGACACTCGGAAGTCACAGGCCGTGCAGCGCAGCTGGTCACACGTCCTGCCCAACAGAGAAAGCCCAGGAGGTGAAAACAGCCAGAGCAGCTGCAGATCACACCTCTTAAAGCACAGATTCACAGATATTAGGGGTTGGAAGGGACCTAGAAGATCATCTAGTCCAACCCCCCTGCCAGAGCAGGATCACCTAGACCAAGTCACCCAGGAACAGATCCAGGCGGGTCTTAAGTGTTTCCAGAGATGGAGACTCCACAACCTCCCTGGGCAGCCTGTTCCAGAGCTCTGGCACCCTTACTGAGAAAAAGTTTTTCCTTGTGTTTCCCCTAAACCTCTTGTGCTCCAACTTGCACCCATTGCCTCTCATCCTGTCATAGTGCTCACTCAGAAATGCTGAAGTACCCTGTAGCCTTCTCTGGCACAGTCTTCATGGTGGGTGTTTGAACTCATCCCGTGGTATTTTTACAGGTTCCTGCTCCACTGCACACGTGAACTGAACTGCTTTTGTGTTTATATAGTCTCCCTGGGGCTCCTTACCCAGCACGTGACCAGCATTCAATCAGGCATCCAGTGCATCATTACATCCTACAAACCCCCCATGGAAAGAAATAATGGTCTGTAGGGTGCTGGGGATAAATCTGTCCTAAGTCCAGCTGCAGTTCCAAAGCACTGTGGCTGTTTTCAGTGCTGCTCTGGGATGATTGAAAGCAGCTCACTTATTTAAGCCACATACTCAGCATCACATAGAAAGCTGAAGAGAAGCAGGGGAAAAATGACAATATCCCAGAACAGCAATTCCCTTAACTGCATATTACTGATTTTTGGAGTCTGGTGTCTCATTTTCACAAATCTTCCAACACCTCAAATGAGCACAAGCTCTAGGGGTCAACAGCAGGGGACTGGCAGGGCCCAGCTGACTCAGCCACAGGGAGAGGAGAATACCAGGCTGTCCAGTTCCAGTTCAGAGCCTCCACAGGGACAGAGTTATGGTTATAGGAATGATAAAACAAGGAGAACTTGTATTTTTTGTTTCCCATTTCCTACCTTTTTGAAATATTTGTCCCTAGGCCACATGGTGAAGCACTTCCACCCAGGTACACTGGACAGCACCTAGGATGATATATATATATTTATTTAACTGACAGCAAAGAATTGTGGAGAAAGCAGTGCAATGGTTCTCCTGGTTAACAGTCTCAAATAGCATTTATTAAATATAGGTATACAAATGCCTACAAACTAGAGGATTAAAAAAACTCCATTACCATGGTGTTCAAACAAAACCTCTCTGACAGCCACTCTCTATACCAAAGATATGGTACTAGTGGGACTATATATTACAGAATGTTAGAGATTTATATGTCTAAGGAATATGTTATTCTAGAACTTCAATAATTCATAAATGTGTAATAAACAAATTTGAATACAGGAAAGCACACCAGTAATTCTTCCAAATTATCTGTTTCTCTCTGTTTTTCTTTAAAATAATGCCTCTAATTCTTTCTTTCTGACATTATTACCTGACTGACAAGCCACGTGTGACTAGCCAAAGCATTTGTCCCTTACCTTTTCCCACGAGCCTGTACAGAAGCACTGTAGCTCCCAGGTGCCAGGCTTGCAGAGCTGGACCTCAATTTCTGTTTAAAAAGCAATCCAAGAATCAAAGGCAGCATTCCAGCCAGGTAACAACAGTCCATGTTACTTAATGAGCAGGAAACAGAAAATCTCAGCCACAGAAGGGGACTAAGAAGCTGGGAACTGTCTTGTTCAGGTTTCTGTGAGGCTCCTTCCAAAGCTGCTGAAGGGACCAGGCTTCTCTTCCCACACTGAATTCCCAGCTCTGCTTGAAGGAATTGAACACCACAGGGCCACTTTGACTTTACAATCAAGCCTTAGTATTTCATGCCCTTTTTTGGATCATTTTTCTTTTAAACCAGTTTTAATTTAGGAACCTCCTCCCTCAATGTTTTTCAGCTTTCATTGCACTGGAAACACATCCAGGGCTCACACTACTCAAAAAGGTGAAATGTCTTGGGAAGTTTCTTGTCTGTTGCACAGAAAAGTTTATCTGAATTCTAGAATACCAGGTCTCTAGATCCTAAACGGAAGTGCTAGGGATCCAAAATGACAAAATGAGACACATTTGCTGACAGAATTCCCTCTCACTGAACTGTCTCATAGTACACCAGTGGGTTTTGTTGGTTCAGATTCAGACTCTGCATGAAATCAAAGCCAAAGCCAAACCAACCCCAGTCCATGGGGGATTTGGTTGGTAAGAAGCTGGCCATGTGCCAGCAGTGTGCCCCTGAGACACAGAGGGACAACAGCATCTGGTGGGCTCTGTTAGGAGGGATGCTGCCAGCAGATCAAGGGAGAAGCACCTAGGCCAAAGATCTGCTCAAAGCTTCAGCAGCTTGTCCAAGACTTTGTCCAGCTGAGCTCTGGAAACCTCCACAGAAGGAGACTCCACAACTTCTCTGAGCTGCCTGTCCCAGTGTTTGACCATCCTTGCTGTAAAAAAAAAAAAAAAAGGGGTTTTCTGTGTACAGATCAAATGTTATGTTTCAGTTTGTGCCTATTGCCTCTTGCCCTGTCACCGGGGCCTCTTCTATACACCACCCACTGGGTATTTACACACCTTGATAAGATCCCCCCAAAGCCTCCTCTTCTCCAGGTTGAACAGTCCCAGTCTCCACACAGGAAAGACACCCCAGTGTCTTAATCATCTCTGTGGCCTTTTGCTGGAAGCTCCTGCAGCCCCATCTCTTGCTTGTACTGGACAGACCAGAACTAGACAGTACTCCAGATATGGCCTCACAGACACATCTGCAAGGCTGTCTCCACAAGAGACATGGACATAATGGAGTGGGTCCAGCAAAGGACTTAGACCATCTGACATCCAGGCTAAGAAAGCTGGAATTGCTGAGCCTGTAGAAGACAAGGGGCAGGAGAATCTTATCAATACATAAAAATACATGATGGGGAAGAATAAAGATAATGTTCCCAGCAGGGCTCACTGACAGGAGGAGAGGCAACAGGTACAAACTGAAATACAAGAAATTCCAGTTAAACATAGGAAAAAACTTTTTTACTTCTTGTGAGGGTGGTCAAACAGCACAAGTTTTTTACAGTGACTGCAGAATCTCCACCTTTGGAGAAATTCAGAAGCTGTCTGGACACTGTTCTGGGCAACCAGTTCTGGGTAGTGCTGCTTGAGCAGGACACCTCCAGATGTCCCTGCCAACCTCAGCTGTTCTGCCACTCCGTGGTGTTTGACACCATGCTCCATCTGGAGCTGATGTCCTTTAATTGCCTGTGACTGCCTGGGTAGGAGCATCTCTTCACACCCCTCCTGTTCCTCACTACAGGATTGTTGCATTTCCCTTTCTGCTTTCTTTTCTGAGTTTATCCTCCAGCTTGTTTCAGTCCATCTCTGCTTTGACACCATGGTGCTCTTTTCTTGCTGAGCCTCAGCACTGCTGCAGGCTCCTACTCACCAGAGGGGCTTTGGCAGGGCTGCTGTCCTTACAGATCTCATCCAGGATGTCATCCAGATCCTCCTGGCTGCTGTCAGCACCCGTCAGCAGCTGAGCTGAGCTGGAAACAAAACAGCTTCAGTCTGCAGTGTGAGCAGAGCAGGGCTAGGAAATCACCTTGTGTCACAGTCCTCTGTGTTCCTGCAGTGTCTAAGGCAGGCCACCAAACCACGTTCAGAGAGGACACCCCTGCTGAAGTGTCCCCTCCCAGGGCATGTTTTTACTCCTAACCACTTCTAACTCTGAATAAAAACTCATCAATACAACCCATGCTGCTCCTACTGAGCAATAAATTGGACAGCCGTGATTTTTCGTGTTAATCTTCAACACCAGGAATATGAAAGAGCTCGGAGGGAGCTCTCTCCTCACGCCACACAGCTCTGGGAGGTCTGAAGGCCAAACTGTATTTTGAGAGATCACCTGCACTTGGCATCCACTTGAAGTGAGAAGTCTTGTCACTAAGTCTGCTGTTTGCTCTCTGTGACTGCCATGGAAGCCTGCACTACTGCTCCAGCAACCCATCAAGAACAAATTTCTCCTGAGAAATAATAAAATGGTGTGATTTTTAATAAGTATACTAATCAGATTGACTACATTTAAGTGCTCTTCTAACCATTACACAACCAGCGTGGAAATCCAGTAATGTGGGCAAAGGTGCTGGGTTGTTGGTCTTGTGTTTAAGTTATCTGGCTCTTCAAGATCCTTGCCTGGGACTGTGAGATACCTGTTGGGTGAGCAGGCAGCAGCTCCCCTGTGGAGACATCTGGCCAAAGCTGCTCTGGTCAGAGTCCCGGTGAGGGCTGGGGTGGAAACCCGAGGGCAGGCAGGGCTGCGCAAACCACTTGGCAGTACTGTCGGCAGCGGCACCGTCAAGACCCGAACTTGGTATTTTGGAGCCGTCACTTTGGTAACTGAAATCTCGAGGTGGCTACACAAAGGTGATGTGCTTGTTGCAGACACAGCCCGCAGAAAAAAAGCATAAATCAGCGAATTACTACGGAACGGAATGTTTGGCAAAACTATCTCTAAGTGTTTTCCTGCATAAAATCGCCAGATTTCTCGGGTATTTTAGGTATCTCACGACATCAGCTGCAGAGCTGGGCAGCCCCTGCCCCTTAACCCACAAGTTTCTAACGCCATATTTAATCCCCGGCTGGGACGCTCCGAGCGAGCGACTAAACCCCTCAGAGTAACTCAGTCCGCGGGCGCTGCCCCGGGCTGTCTCAGGCCGCTCCGACCGGGGACATCCGCTAAGCGCCGCTCCGGCTCCCGGCCCCCCATGTGTCTCCCCGCACCCCGAACAGGCGGGATGGGCCGCTCGGAGGGGCGGGGCTGGAGGGCGCCGGGGCGGCACCGCTCACCTGGCCTCACCTGGCCTCACCTGGCCGCCTTCGCCGCCGCCGCGGCCCCCTCCTCGTCCTCGCCGCGGCCGTGCCGTGAGCCGCCCGCCGCCGCCGCCCGCCCCGGCAAGCGGCGGAGCTCCCTCTCCACCTCGTCCAATAAGCGCTCCAAGTCGTCGTCCGCCATCTTGCCGCCGCCCGGGGTTGCCAGGGCGGCCCCGCACCGCCCGCCGCCGCTAGGGGCGGAGTCTCCGCGCCCGGCGGGGTGCGGGGGACGCCCCTGGGTCTCCTCTGCCCGGCTCGGCTGCGTGCAGCCGCTACTGCGTGGATCGGGTCTGAAGAGAAGGAAATAAAAATTTAATGCCGCCTAGCGACGGCCGTAGTCGGCAGGATTCGAACCTGCGCGGGGAGACCCCAATGGATTTCTAGTCCATCGCCTTAACCACTCGGCCACGACTACACATTCTGCAACCGGCATCCCCGCCTCACAGGGAGCTCTGCTCAGGGCAGCTGCCTACGAGCGGGCTCGGGGTGCCTTGGTGCTCAGGGCTCTAAGGGTTCAGCTGCCTACAGGGGCTCGAGGTGCCGTAGTGCTCAGGTCACGGCTCTACGAGTCGGCGCTTCGCGTGTGTGCAGCGGGGCTCAGGCCCTGGCAGCGGGGGTTGTTCGGTTCCAATGGCTCCGGCGGGGTCCGGCTGGGTGCTGCGGGAAGCGGCGGTGGCCCCTGAGCCGCCTCGGGCCCGGCTGCTGCAGCATTCGGCAGGGCCCCCGGCCCTCCCCAAGAGACAACTTAAGCAAGCAGGAGTTTTATTTTATTTTAGGTTTTAAAAATTTTATTCTTTTTCTTTGCCGTATTATTTTTACTTTTTGAGGAAAGACCCCTAAATCAGTGTCTCGCCTATCCCCGTGTTCATCCATCCAGGCGAATGCAGGTGTCACCCACCAGCTTTCAGTGGGTGCTCCAGCCTCCTCTGTCTTCAGGATCAGACAGGAGGTTCGATGTCTCAGCTGGACTTGATGCCAGGGACACAGAATCACACAGAATCAAAGAATGTCAGGAGTTGGAAGGGACCTAGATCATCTAGTCCAACCCCCCTGCCTGAGCAGGATCACCTAGACCAAGTCACACAGGAACAGATCCAGGTGGGTTAGGAATGTCTTCAGAGAAGGAGACTCCACAACCTCCCTGGGCAGCCTGTGCCAAGCTCTGTCACCCTCACTGGGAAAAAGTTTTTCCTTGTGTTTACCTTGTGTTCATCCATCCAGGCGAATGCAAGAGGTGTCAGCCACCAGCTTCCAATGGGTGCTCCAGCCTCCTCCGACTTCAGGGATAGATGGGAGGTGGGATGTCTCAGCTGGCCATGCTGCCAGCACTGCTGAGACACACAGTGTATGACTATGTTTGATTAAATAATAAATTAAATCACAGTATTAAATCATAGTGTTACTCTGTTTGATTAAAACCCAAGGAAGCAATTAGAGAGGTGCTGTGAAGCCAAACAAAGCCTGGAGCGGGGGCAAACGTCCTCAGCAGCTCCCAGCAAAGCCTCTCGGTTACAAGGTGTTTTACAATTCTCATGGTATTCCAGGTAATGAGTTGCAAGCCCTGTTTGAATTCCCTTGCAGTTGAGATTTTATTTCATCGCTATGTTTGGCTCCTCCCCACATGTCTCGTGGCTCTGTTAATCCCCCACCCCAGGTCCCGGCAGCGCTGCGGCAGGAGATGTGTTGGGTAGAACAGTTGTGAGCCTGCCCTGGGTTGATGTGATGGAAGAAACGAAATAGTGTTGATGCTGCTCCAGCTCTTTTAAGTGGTCCCTTGGTCAGGACTCAGTGTCATGTAGGTAAATTCAACCCAGAAGTGGATTTTTGGAATGGAATTTTTGCATTCATCTCTCACAGCTGCGGAGAGTTTAAACTAATCACAATTCTCCCTGGTATGCCATCATCTCTGTAATTTGAAAAAGGATCAGGAGCCCACAGGCTTGGAAAATCTGGAAGAAACTCTTATCCTGAAATACATCATCACATGTGGAAAAGACCACTTGCTGCATCATCTTAAAGGAGCTTAAGAATGCCGAAATCCAGTATCATTCTGGCATTCTTTCAAATGGCCCTAGAAATCTGAGTACATTCTCTTTTGACTGCAAAACAGCTTCTTTCCCTTTCCATCAATCCTGTGGCTGTCAATGTGTCTGCTGCAAGGTGCCAAAAATGTATGGAGTGTCTATGGGATAACGGTGCCAAAGTCAGAGGTGCCTCGAGGCCTTCTCCCTTGAACCCACTGCAGCATTTGCTCAGTTGGAAAGCATTTAAAACAAAAAAAAAACCAAAAAAAACACAAAGGCTCTAAAAATCCTTAAAAATCTGTTTTTGTGCAGATTGCTGCCTGCTGTTTAGATCCTTGTTGTTCAAAACTTCTTCTTATGCAATCAAAGAGACTTACAGGGTCAAATTGATTTCAGACCAGTCCCTGGAATCACACAGAGGTGAATCTGACATCCTGGGCCTGCAGCTAAGCTGTGACCAGGAGAAAGGAGTTGAGGTCACACCCTGAATTCTGCCCTCTCTTAGGAAATGAGTGAATTTGCTTGTGCAAACCATGTCTCCCACTGGCTGTTTGGGGCTCATACTGATGCAAACAGAAAGGCTACTGACTTGTGGGCAACAGAAAAGTACAGATTGACCACTGTGGTGATGATTAAGGGTCTTTTCCTTTTTTTTTTTCATGTTTTCTCAGTGTATCCTTAGGAAGAGAAGACAGAAAGCTGGAAGGCTGTCCTGGGTGGAAGCCATCATGTTCTTTAATCCTCAAGCTACTGCAGGCTGTCTCAGTACTGCTGATAAAACTGAATTTTCCTACCACAGCAATGAGGACAAAAAAACTTCCTAGGGCAGAATGTTCATTTGCCTCTTCTGTTTTCCCTGGGAATGAAAGAAAGCCTTAATTGAGGCTGAGCAGAACTTTCCTCAGCTCTCTTCTCTACCTCATGAGCTCTTCAGGGCTTGGGTGATGACAGAGGTCAGCAGAGCCAGGGAATACCAATGCTGGTTGCTGCCAGCCAGGAGTGAAATGGTTGCAGGGAGACATTCTTTTTTGATGTTGTGGTAACACGTCACAGCCCTTTCTGCCTTCCCATCTCTTTGTCCAGAAGCTGGGAAAAAGGTAATACAGAGACTGCCTCACACCAAGATGTTCTGCTGTCTCCAGAAAATGTAGAACCAGTTCAACTTGGTGCTGCCAGTCAGAGGACATTGCTCCTGCTCAGCTCCAGCAGAACACCATTCTGAGTGACACCACTTCACTTTGCAGCACTGGTACAGTGCAAACACCAGAAAATTCAGGCCAAATGTACATTCTTGGCCACAGTTTAACCACCAGCAAGCATTTCTGTGGATGACATTGTTCAGTGGAAGATATCAGATGGGGAGAGAACTCCTTGAGAGATACTTGGCTGCAGAAACAGCAGTGTGTGCAAGATTCTTCATGTAACTCTGTCCATTTGTGATGCTGAGAGACACCCCTGGAGCAGAGGACAGTTGAAGATGGAGGCCAGTTCAGTCCTGGACTTCACTGCCAATACTTTCATCAAAGGTGCCAGCTCAGAGGGTGGATTTTCAGTCTGGTTTTCTGGCACAGCTGCCTCAGCCATGAGGGACCAGACTGGCATCAGGACTTTCCCTGAAATGAATAATTTCAGAGTTAGGGTACCTGAGTGCCCACCACCTGCTCCCTGCATTCTCCAGTTCTCTTGCAGAGGAATAAGTGACCAGAGGGACAGTTTTGCTGTCGGGGAAAAGATACTTTTGGATGTTTGTAGCCACATGTGGCCATTTTCACATGAATGTGACAGTGTGGCACTTACCAAGGGAAACAGAAGGTTTTCAGGTCAGTATACAAAGCAAAAAAAAACACCCTAAAATTACTTGTCTGGGTATGGGTGTTAAAATGCTGCAGCAAGTGAATTTTCCTTCCCGTGGGAAAGTGAAGGTTCTAACCAAGCAGTGACCTTGCTGGCATTTGTTTGTAAAACAGTAGAAAGATGTTTTGATTATGGGTGTTGTGGCACCCCAGCCAATCACCCCGGGGGGTGGCTGATTTTTTTTGTCCAATTACCTTGAAGTTAAAACAGTCTAAAAAGAGCTGTAAATTAATAAATAAAGGATCTTGGAATCTTGGTGAAGGAAATTGTCTCTGCTTTGCTCTTTCTCTTCCTCCGGCAATGGGCAGATAAACGACAGTCTGGGGGTCTTTTAACAAAGATGGTTTAGTCTTGAAAGCTGCTTCTAGCCATGACGTGTAACAAACCTCGTAAAGTCATTTCTGGAAAAAGCCTGTTAGCTGGTAAGCTGTGTGTGAAGAAGGTCACACTTCCAAATCCATGCTAATTATGTGTAGCTTACATAAAAATGGTGTTGCCAGGCACTGTGTTGGCTTCTCTGCACCTGCATCCTCTGGCACCGAGGGTGTCTGTCCTTGTAAAGCAGGGCAGAGAGAGGGACAGGGTGATTCAAGCAGGGTAATGCAGAGAAACATCTCATCATGAGGGAAAAATGTTTCCATTTAAAGGATAGAAATCATAATTAGTAGTAACTATAAAATAACTGGTGTGCCAGGAAGGACTTAAAGTGTGGAACATGAGTAGTAAGGAGCAAGTGTCCAGCAGAGAGGAGCAGGGGCTGCTGTGGAAAAACCCTTCCTACTTGCTGCCCATGAGACAGCTGTGGTGGGAGCCCATCCTAGCTGAGGGACACAGGAGGTGAAACCAAAGTAGTGCTAGAGTTACATCACCCCTGCCAAGCCTGGAAAATATTTTTCAGGCATGACTCTCCAGCTGAACTGGGAGCTGGGAATACCCAGTCTGTTAGCCTGAGGGGCAGGGCTGGGGGAGCTCCATGGCAGTGCCCACTTCTTGTCTGGGCTGATGCTGATATTTCTCCCCCAGGCCCCTGGTGTTGCACCTCAGAGGCAGTCAGAGGTGGCAGTGACAGGGCTGGTGATCTTACACACGAGGTTCTGGATATACCCCTTTGTTTTATAGCCCAGCATTTGCCTGGCTTCTTTTTCTCAGCACAGGAATCCTGTTCAGTGGAAATTCTGCCTAACATAAGGCAGAATCACACATGGGTAACTTAAGTGATATTTGCATGTGTGGTTTTGTGCAGGTTTTTACAGCTAAAAAGACTCAGAAAATGTCAAGAGCAACAATGTCTTTTGCAGTTGAAAAATTCCTCATAAAACCTCTCTCTAGGAGCTCAATAAATGCAAAAAGATCTTCATGTCTGTAAGTTAGCAATAAGGATTTCATTTGGACTTTGAGAAGAAGAAACCCTTTATTTGTTTGTGTGTGTTTTTCCAGTGCAGTTTTTGAGAAGGGCAAAATGAAAATAAAAACCTAGAGCCTCCCTGATTCCAGCAGGGTCAGGAGCTTGCACAGAAGGTGGAAATCCAGTCCATTTCACTGCAATCCCTGCTCCTTGCATGTGGACAGAACTTGGAGCTCTCCTTCCAGACCACGCTCAGACAGCGGGCAGCATGAAGGCGGCACCGGGACCGGGATTCTCTGGGACCGGAGCTTTTAAAGCTTTAAAAGCGGACAGGGCTTCCCTAAATCAGGGGAGACCGGGAGAGTGAGGTGAGTTTCAAAAGGGGTCGGCATCTCTCTCACAAGGGAAGCCAGGAGAGTGACGTGTAGCTGGGGGCAGCGCCGGGCTAGCCGCGGCCGATTTAAACGTAGACTGGAGAGGTACCAGTTGACTGGAGATTGGCAAACGTCACACCAATATATAAGAAGGGTAAGAGGGAGGACTCAGGGAACTACAGACCTGTCAGTCTGACCTCAGTACCAGGTAAACTGATGGAGCAGATCATCATGAGTGTTATTATGAGACATTTACAGGACTGCCAGATAATGAGGCCCAGTCAACATGGATTTATGAAGGGCAGGTCTTGTCTGACAAACCTGATCTCTTTTTATGATAAAATGGCCCATCTAGTAGATGAGGGAAGAGCTGTGGATGTTGTCTATCTTGATTTTAGCAAA
>VYZU01028868.1:0-26638 GCA_013401355.1 Ceyx cyanopectus | reverse complement strand
TTCCTGCAGTAGGTGATTCTGGGAACTGAAGTAAAAATTAAGATTAATCCCTTTTTTTTTCTTTTAATTCTATTCCTTTTCTATTTTATTTTCTTGTCTTGAAGGCCTTCTTGGTGTAATACTGCAGGGCAGGTGGTTTGGATCAGCATTCCCAAAGAAACTCTCAGTTGTTTTCCTTGATTCAGTGTTTTCTGTGTTCCTGTTTTCTCCCCGAGAGTGTTTTTTGAGTGGTTTTAAACTAATACCAGGTCAGTGGTTGGAAGCAATGAAAAAATACTTCATGTAAACCTTTTGGTCCTGGGTTCATTAAAATAAACCACTGTTAAAAGCAGCACTGGGCCTGGTTTCTGAACAGTAGGTTTTCTGTTCCTGTGTATAATGCAGAAAGCATGTGGAGCTGCTGGAGAGCTTTTTGGTGTGCTGTGCTTTATCTTGAGGTATTTCATTTTCAGTTCAGCAAGCTTTTGTGTCAGCTGGGGAGGGAGGGTGTAGGAGTAATGTGTAAAACTTTCTTTGGCCTCTTTAGTCCCACGTCCTGACAAATAGCTGGTTAACAAGTATTTAAATGAAAGCTCAAACCCTGTTTCCTCCCTTGTGGAAGCTGAGAAGACCCTAGTTCTGATTTCATCTGTCCTGATGCTGTTTGTTTCTAGTTTCTGCACAATCCTGTCAGCAGGGCATAGGCAAAGTGTAGTTGATACAGACTTTGTGGCAGACACACACACTGTGTGAGTAGTGCACCCAAAGCCACTGAGCTGGAGGGTAGAGCTGCAGAAAGATTCTGGGTCTTGATTTGGAGGTGCAAATGCTGAATTCCTGCTGCCTTTCTCCTCGTGCCTCTGGTGGTGCTAAAATGTGTCCTTAGTATTTCTAGGGGAAGGCAAATCGAGCTGTTTATTTTTCTAGGAGAGGTGCAGTAAATATAACACTCGGTTTATATTTGCTGTGGGTAGAGAATGTGGCAGTGCAGGAGTCCAGCTAAAGAGGGGCAGGAGGTCATGGAATCACAGAATGGTTTGGGTTGGAAGGGACCTTTCCAAGTTATCTAGTGCAACCCCCAGTAGGGAGCAGGGACATCTGCAACTAGAGCAGGTTGCTCAGAGCCCCAGCCAACCTCACCTGGGATGATGCCAGGGATGGGGCAGTGACCACCTCTCTGGGCAACCCGGGCCAGAGTCTCCCCACCCTCAGTGTCAACAATTTTCTCCTCCTCCCCATTGTAAATCTAATTTTGTCCTGCTAATCAGCCCCTGCTGTAAAGCCTTGCAGAGCATTCCCATCCTGCTGCCTCGCACAACCGCCCGTGTTCCCAGCTCTTGCATCCCTTCCCTCTCCTCCTCTGATCTGCATCTCCAGGGCTCCTTCTCTTTCTCCTGCAGTTCTTACACATCCCCATTCCTCCCCCCAGCTCTGGAGCCCCCTGGTTGCTGGAAGGAGCCGTGTTTTCTGTCCGACAGGTTTCCCCGGAGCCTCTGGCCGTCGGCTGCTGCTCAGGGTGTGGAATGCTCTGAAGACTCTGCCCTTCAGCCCTAGGCAGCCTCCCCTCTGGATCATCTCCATCCCAAGGAAGCTCATATCCAAGAGGTATCGATTCACCTCCTGTGTGTGCCCTTCAGTTGGTTCAGTTGCTCCTCCAAACTCCTTTTTTTCCCTGCTCCCTCCCCAGACAGAAAAGCCTTTGGATGTCACAGAGATCCGTGTTTGGTGTGGGTTGGACCCTTGTTCCTACTGAATGGATTTTGGTACAGAATCACATTCCATTTTAATCTAAGGAACTGATTTTTGGGTCAAGGAATGCACAAGCTGAAACTCCAGCAACACTGTTTGTCTGCTCTGTGTGATTGTGTTGATTTATGCAGTTAATAATCCTGAGGTAATTGTCAGCCTGGAATAGAACACACAGTAGATCTGTGCTGCTCCTGGAAAGAACTGTGAGAATTACTTTGGGGTTTTTTTTTTAGTGTTTATTAGTCTTAATATCTTCTTAGTATATAATTTATATTAAAAAACAAGGCTTGTGTTCACTAGCTGGGCTGCAATTCCCAAGCTGGCAAAGGCACAATCCCTTGTATAAATTTCTGTCATTTGCCTGCAGATGAGCAAATGCTGTTCTAATAGTTACACTGCAGCCATAAAAGAAAACCAGAAACCATGGTTTCAAAATAGGAACTTTGCAGTGTGAGGTGTCTGTAGGTTGGCTGGTGCTGTGTTTAGTGTTGCACTCAGTGTCTCAGTTATGAGACCTGAATGGGTTGAGCCCTCAGGGTGTTCACATGTAAGAAAATCAGCTATGGGAGGCTGGTGCTTTAACTGGACACACAGCCAGGTCTTCTATAGAAACAGCTCCAGGAGATCCTTGTGCTGCTCACAGGTACAGGACACACAGCCAGGTGTTCCATAGGAACAGCTCCAGGAGATCTTTGTGCTGCTCACAGGTACAGGTAGGAAAGTGTGCTGCACAAATGTCACCATACACCTACCCTAGGCTTGAATTGTCCCCTAGGTGTTGTTCACACTTGGTTGGTTCTGCAGAGAAGACACTGGGCTGTAGCTGAAGTGTCAGCCTGAGCTGATCCAGCTGTTCCTGTGCAGACCTATGGAAAAAAACAGCCTTGATTTATTTTATTATTTCCCCCCCCCAGTCTGTGTTTTGCTGTGTGCTTAGTAACGTGAACTTTAAATGCCAGCTGCCAGGGTGTTCTGCTCCCACTCAAGTCAGATTTGCTGAAAGCCAGATGCAGACAGGAGGCAGCAGTGCTGATGGGTGCTCCCTGCTTTTGGATCCACTGCACTGCACCAAGAGTGAATGTTTGCTGTGCTCTGACCCTTATCCTTCCAGTATCTTAGCATGCAGAGGTGCTCCAGCCCTGCTTTGGGAGAAGCCTGCCCTGGCCAGATATCTGTTCTTTGGGTACAGACAAAGCCAGGATTTGTTTTTTCCTCATCCCAACCTCAGCAACTCAACTCATTTTAGATGGGATGGGACAGAAAACACCAAGCACTTAGATTCCAGTTTAGATTCACTGAGGGTGGTGAGACCCTGTCCCAGGTTGCCCAGAGAGGTGGTTGATGCCCCAACCCTGGCACCATCCCAGGTGAGGTTGGCTGGGGCTCTGAGCACCCTGCTCTAGCTGCAGATGTCCCAGCTCCCTGCAGGGGGATTAGACTAGGTGACCTTGAAATGTCCCTTCCAACCCTAACTGCTCTGTGATTTCAGCAAAGCTTTGCTAGATCTTTGCTTTTGCCAATCGTAAAGCAACACTCATGGGCACCTTTCCATCTCCCTCTTTCTCCTTCTGTTGAATATCATGGTAGGAAAAAAAAAAAAAGAAAGGACCTTTATAGTGCTCCTATCCTCATTTTCTGCACACTGCTTCCTCAGGTCTCCCAAGCTGAGCAACAGTAGGAGACAGTGGGGGCTGTGCTGTTTTTTCTGGGTCTGAGAAACAGGTCCAGGGCTGCAGAAAGGAGAGGCAAAGCCAAAGGTGTGTTGGAATGTGAGGTGGGAACAAGGCAGATATGGGGGGCAAGTTGCTCTGACAGAAATGGGACTGTCACAGGTGGAAGATCTGGAAGACAAGGTGATTTTTTTTCAGATGAGAAGACATTGTTAAGTGTTGGCTTTGCATGAGAAGGAGAACTGCTGGTCCATGGGGCTCCTGGTCCAATTCAACTCCAGATTAAGAAATATAAGTTCCAGCTTTGTGTGCACTGGGTGTCTGAGCTCCCAGCTTGGTTCCTGGAGATTGTGAGAGTGGAACTGATGGAGCCTGGGGAGCTTTGGCTGATTAACTGCTGGTGGTTGTCCTCAGCTGATCAGGGTTGCTGTGACCTTGGCATCTCCACCAGCCACATCAGACAATTTTGGGTGTCTTTATCTTGGATTGAGCCTCCTCCTTTTAGACTCACTAGAGTAAACAACATTCAGAAGTTAGAAAGTTGGAAGAAACAGTTAAACTCATGAATGTGTGTGTGCCTGGCCTCTTAACTTAGTTGACTCAGGGTAGGTTGTTTCCTGCTCAGGAAGTGCCACACTTCCCCCAGATCCTAAGTGGAATCCCAGCAATTAAATAGTTAACCATGGTGTGTGTGTAAAAGCCACGTGTGTCTAAAAATACCTCTCTTATCTGTCTAATGGTTTGGTTCAATGTAAATATTTTTAAATGTGCTTTTACACCAGGCTGGTTTTTATACAGTGTGTGAGCAGAATTGGGTGTGTGGTTAACTGGGCCTGGGCTTTGCCATTTGCTCCTTTCACCTCCACATTTCTGAACTCCTGTGGAAAATTTCTGACCTTTAGTCTTCTGGCCATTGCTGCCAGTTTGATGGGGTCTGTTTGGTGGTCACTGGACTGGGAATGCACCAAATGCAGAGATGAAGCCAAGTGTCACCAGCAGGTGCTGGATACTTCTGTTGGGACATGACTTGGTGATTTACTTTGCTGCTGCCTGAGCAAATCCTTTGTTCACAGATCTTAAGTTTTCTCTGTTTGGATAGAGCTCTGGAATTTGGGGGTGTTTCAGTCCTGCAAAGAGCTGAAGGGAGTAGCTGGTGAGGGAACAGCTGAGGCTCTCAGCCTGAGCCTCCTGCTGTTCTCATTCAGGTGGTGGGATGGAGGGAAGCAGCAGCTTGTCCTGGTCTGTGGAGTGGGTTGGTTTGGTGGTGAGAGCAGGTCAGAGGCCCAGAGGTTTCCATCCTCCTGCATCCCGTTGGGAGCAGCAGCTTTGGGAGCAGAGCCCCCAGTGTGTTCCTTCTGCTCTGCTGCCATCCAGCAGGACCTGGACTGGGTGGAGATTTGGGTGGAATCTCATGAAGTTCAACCAGGGGAACTGTAGGGTCCTGCACCTGGGGGGGAATAACCCCCTGCACCAGTGCAGGGGAGGGGGTGACCCTATGGGAAGCAGCTCCACAGGGAAGGATCTGGGGGAGTCCTGCTGGGCAACACTGCCTGTGAGCCAGCAATGGGCCCTTGTGGCCAAGAAGACCAGTGGTCTCCTGGGGTGCATGAAGAACAGTGTGGCCAGCAGGTCGAGAGAGATTCTTCTCCCTCTCTACTCTGCCCTAGGGAGGCTCTGAAGATGCTGGGCTGTGTCACTTCCCAGGCCCAGTGCAGTTCTCCAGCTGAAAACTGCAGTGTCCTTTGCTTGTCTGTGGTGGTTGATGGATGCTGTGCCACAGGGATGCATCGTAACCAAGTGTGAGGACAGGGACATCAGCCTGGACATCCCACGATGATGAGTTTGGGGTGCAGTGGAGCTATTTCATTGAGAAGCTGGTTTTGTGATTCCTTATGGCTGAATCCTGCTGATGGATGGTAACTGTTAGAGGAGTGAGGAAGATGGCATTTCCCATAACAGGGACAAAAAGCCATCATCTATCAGAAACTGAATTTGAAACAAAGGAAGGTTTTAATAAGATATTTATTGATTTATTTTCAAGATGCTCTGGACTGACTTTCTACTTCTGATCTATCAGCTTACGTGGCTTATTAAAGTGAGTGTAGATAATTGCCCTGAGATATGTGGGGAATGCACCAAAATGCTTTTTGTCTGTCTGCCCGGCCAGAAAGATGCAGTCAGGGTATCTTCTTTCTCTGAGTCTAGGATGTCAGTTGCATCTGCACCTTTTCTTAAAAAAATATGTCTGTATCTTAAAACCTTTGTGGCCTTGATTTCTTTTTGGACTGAGGTTTAGCAGGTGGGGTAGCCCTGTGGTTGCTGCTTCTCTCAGAGGCCAGACTAATGTCCAGCTGATGTGCACAGAGAAAGTCCCAATTGGCCACTGCAGGGAGAGCAAAATGACTTTCAGAAATAACAGAGAAATTGAGATCCCTTTTCCTGATGAGGGGAAGAAGCAAAACCCTAACAAGAACTCTTGAAATGGTGTGTTGGAAAGAGTGCAGCATGCTACAGAGAAGTTGCTGAAGGGCCTAGCAAAGAGAGCCATGATAGGAGACATGGATCATAGAATCATAGGATATTTTGGATTGGAAGGGACCTTAAAGCTCATCCAGTCCAAACCCCCTGCAGGGAGCAGGAACATCTGCAACTAGAGCAGGTTGCTCAGAGCCCCAGCCAACCTCCCCTGGGATGGTGCCAGGGATGGGGCAGCCACCACCTCTCTGGGCAACCTGGGCCAGGGNTCTTTCTCTGAGTCTAGGATGTCAGTTGCATCTGCACCTTTTCTTAAAAAAATATGTCTGTATCTTAAAACCTTTGTGGCCTTGATTTCTTTTTGGACTGAGGTTTAGCAGGTGGGGTAGCCCTGTGGTTGCTGCTTCTCTCAGAGGCCAGACTAATGTCCAGCTGATGTGCACAGAGAAAGTCCCAATTGGCCACTGCAGGGAGAGCAAAATGACTTTCAGAAATAACAGAGAAATTGAGATCCCTTTTCCTGATGAGGGGAAGAAGCAAAACCCTAACAAGAACTCTTGAAATGGTGTGTTGGAAAGAGTGCAGCATGCTACAGAGAAGTTGCTGAAGGGCCTAGCAAAGAGAGCCATGACAGGAGACATGGATCATAGAATCATAGGATATTTTGGATTGGAAGGGACCTTAAAGCTCATCCAGTCCAAACCCCCTGCAGGGAGCAGGAACATCTGCAACTAGAGCAGGTTGCTCAGAGCCCCAGCCAACCTCCCCTGGGATGGTGCCAGGGATGGGGCAGCCACCACCTCTCTGGGCAACCTGGGCCAGGGTCTCACCACCCTCATGGTGACCACTGCAGGCAAACACCCCCTCTGGTCCCTGCACCTTCCTGCAGTGTTTGCTCCATGGTTCTGCTCTCACCAAAGCCATGCTGGGACAGTTCTTTCAGCTGTATAACAGACCCACCTCTCCCCAGAGTGCCAACCTTGTTTGGACTGAGAAGTGACTGTTGTCTGTGTACAACCTGCAGATAATTCTGCTCATCGAGAACAAAGCTGCTAAATGCTCCTGGTTCTGATTAAGTGCATTTGAATTTGGTTTGGTTAATAAGCGACACCTTCCACAGGTCCCTCTGTGAACTCATAAAAGCCTCGTGCTCTGCTTTCCAGTGCCAAAAGGGGGAAACTAACATTAAAAGCATTAATTAGTCGTGCTCGACTGCACAAAGAATGGAGTTGGTGTGAGCCAGCTTTTGATTTAGCCCTTTGTGGGCCTTTGATTTTTGCCTGAGTTTGTTCAAGGGTCTGTGTGTCTGGCTTTTTCATGCTGGATTGTATAATTAGAGTTTAGTGTGAAATGCTGTGATTGGGCTTGAAGAGCAAGAGCCCTGTCCAATTACAAGCAATAAAGCTGTAAAGCAGTTGGCCCAAACCTTACATAGATTTTAAGAGATGTGTTGTTTTTAAGCTGTGGATGTGATAGCCTGGTGTTGTTAGATTTGCATTAACAGTATCCAGAAGATTTGTTGTAAGCTGTGGGCACCCTTGGTAAACCTCAGAAAGGATGTGTTCTTAGGAGCCTTGGCTTTGACCACTGTGCAGTATTTCATTCAGTAAGTGCAGGGAAGATGGTCAGAGGGCTGGAGCAGCTCTCCTTTGAAGGTGGGCTGAGGGAGCTGGGGTTGTTGAGCCAGGAGAAGTGTGGAGATCTTACAGTACATGAAGGGGCTCCAAGAAAGCTGGGCAGGGGCTGTTTATAATGGCATGTAGCAAGAGTGTGGGAGGCAATGGGTTTAAAACTAGAGAAGGGTAGATTTAGATAGCACATTAGGAAGAAGTTCTTCACTATGAGGGTGGTGGAACACTGGAATGGGTTGCCCAGGGAGGTGGTCACTGCCCCATCCCTGGCACCATCCCAGGTGAGGTTGGCTGGGGCTCTAGTTGCAGATGTCCCTGCTCCCTGCAGGGGTTTGCACTAGATGAGCTTTAAGGTCCCTTCTAACCCAAACCATTCTGTGCTTCTGTGAATTGTGCTTGACGGCAAAAAAAACCAACCTTGGTATGATTTTGATAATGGCCTCTGGCTTGTTTGTGAATTAAGATTCCCCTCTGTCTGTAGGTTTCCTTCTGCCTTAGATACTCTCATATTAACTGCTCCATAGGAAGAATGCTGGGGGCCAATCCCAAATTTCACCACTTGTCATTAAAGAGCCCGTGGGTGCCCAGTGTGGTACCTCCAGTGGTGCCTGATTTTCTGTAGTATGACATCATGTGTATTTTAGCAGTTGCCTGTGGGACTTGCTAACAATGACCTGCTGTAGAAATCTTGTTTAAACATGCAAATACCATCTGCATATAAAAATCTCCACATCTCCCTCTGTTGAACATCAGAGCTCCTGGAAGATACAGAGTTCTTTCATGATTGAGAATGGTAAGATACATCTGAAGCTTCTCAGCTTAACAAAAAGCCTTCTTTGGTTTCCAGAGTGTTTTAGAAGTATATAATGAAATACTGATGTCTTCTGTTGTAATTTGTATTTTAAAAGCTGTGTGTGCTGTGAAGTTGGCTGATGTTCTCTATGGGCCAGTTCAGAGTTTGGCAGTTTGGAAAGCATAATTGCATGTTCTGTTCCCTCCTTTCACCATTAATTATGGCAGTGGAAATGCAATAGCAACTGGAGACCCTCTCTGCAGGTAGACGTTAATGATGGTTTTATGAGATGGTATCAAAGGTTGGTGCTGGAGAGAACCTCCTGAGTTCTGCTGGGGTTAGGACAGAGGGAGAGCTGTCATCTCTTTCCAGATGCTACTCACTCCAAGGACATTGAGGGGCTTAAGAGTGTCCAGAGAAGGGTAACAGAGCTGGGGAAGGGTCTAGAGCACAAGTGTTGTGAGGAGCAGCTGAGGGACCTGGGGCTGTTGAGCCTGGAGAAAAGGAGGCTCAGGGGAGACCTTCTCTCCACAACTCCCTGAAGGGAGGTTGGAGCCAGGTGGAGTTGGTCTCTTCTCCCAAGGAACAAGCCATAGGATGAGAGGAAATGGCCTCAAGTTGCTCCAGGGGAGGTTTAGTTTGGACAGGATGAACAATTTCTTCCCCACAAGGGCTGTCCAGGGCTGTGCCAGGCTGTCCAGGGCAGGGGTGGAGTCCCCATCCCTGGAGGGGTTTCCAAGGCATGGAGCTGTGGTGCTGAGGGCCGTGGGTTAGTGGTGCCCTGGCAGTGCTGGGTGAAGTGTTGGAATTGATGATCTGAAAGGTCTCTTCCACACAGCATGACTGATTCTGTACCCTTCTGCTCAGCTCCTAAATCTCTGCTGGTGTGTCCAGAACGTGTTCATGTGCCCCTGGCAGTGCTGTGCTGGAAGCTGCTGGTCTAGGTACTAGCCCTGGCCCACACTTCACTGTCAAGGTGCTGCCTCTTTCCAACCTTATGGAAAATTGCCTTCTGTTTTAAATAACCAGGTTTCCTTAAGTGACAGTGGAAAGGGACCTGTGGTTCTTGGCACTTTAGCAGAGTTGTAAGGCAATGCTGTGATGGGTTTGAGGATTTTTTAACCTCTTTTTTTAACTTCTTCTTCAGAGGCCTTCCTTGAATCCATGGAAATGGAGCCATTGCAAACAATTGTCATTATCACTCTGCCTGGCCCACTAAAGGCTTGGGGTTAGAAGTAAACCTGTATTACTTGGTAAATAACAGATTAGGATTATGTTGTTTTTTGGTTGGTTTTTTTTTTTCCATAAATTCTAATTTAAAAATCAGGTTCACAAATAGTTTCAGCTCTGGATGGTGGATTGTGTCACAACTGGTGTCACAGTTTGGGTACCCAAGACTACAGCCTGGGATTCCAGGTTCCTCGTGGAGATAATGTGACAAAACAACCTGTGCACTGGGGTCCCCAGGAGCTCTGCAGCAGGGTGGTGGTTGGCACTGCCCAGTGAGGCTGAGAGCTGGTACTCGTGCTTGGGTGGGATTTTTGTGTTTGCTCAGAGCTGGATGCAAAAAAGAAGCATTTTCCAAAGATCTTGCAATTCAGATAAAGAGTGTGGCCTGCCCAAGGACATACCTGTGTTTGTGCTGCTCCACCACCTCTTCACTTCTTTGCTGCTGATGGATTTTTGCAAGCTGTTGCCTGCTGAGTACCATTCCCTCACTTGTTATCATCATGTTCCCTCTTGCTCTGGCTTTTTCTTTCATAATGTAAACAATTGCTAATGGTTCCTTCCTTCTCTGCTGTCAAATACTGGCTAAAGAGAAAATTAGTAATAGCTGAAGATCTATTTTTCATGAAGCAGGCTGAGTTTGATAATAGAAATGATTTCTACATGCCTGCTCAGATGTTAGTGATGATTTCTCACATCTGCAATATTTGCTTTTCAGAAAGGTTTTAAAGCATCTTCAGGTATTAGAGAATCATACAGTCCTAGAATGGTTTTGGTTGGGAAAGACCTTTCAGATCATCAAGTCTGACTGTTAATCCAGACCTGCCAAGTCCACCACTAACCCATGTCCCTCAGCACCACATCTCCATGGCTTGGAAACCCCTCCAGGGATGGGGACTCTACCACTTCCCTGGGCAGCCCTTGTGGGGAAGAAATTGTTCCTCATGTCCAGTATAAACCTCTCCCAGGGCTCAAAACTAAACCCAGGATTTGAGGTGCAGCCTCTTGACCGACCCCCCCAGGTCCTTTTCCAATGCAGAACTTTCCAACCACTCTGCCCCAGCCTGGAGTGCTGCAGGGGGTTGTTGTGACCCAAGGGCAGGATGTTACCCTTGGCCTTGCTGAACCTCATCCCATTGGCCTCAGCCCATCAATCCAGCCTGGTCAGAACCCTCTGCAGAGCCTCCTGACCCTGAAGCATATTGAGTTTGCTCATAATTTTTAGTGTAGGACAAGATGTGTGATACCCTTTGGGACTGTGCAGAAGAAATTTCCCCTTTCCTGAGAAGCTCATCAAGCGGAGTAGAAGATGTGGGCTAGAAATCTGGGCTCATTTAATGGAGTCTGGGGAAAAGCTAATCTTGAAGAGGGATGGAGGAATGCATAAGTCAGAAGAGGATTGTGAAGGACTGTGGTCAGACAGGTCGTAGGATTGAGTCTTGGCAGGAGGATGCTTTTATTTTCAGGAGCCTCGTAAATGTGGCTAACCTATTTTCTCCAAGTAAATTACAGAGCTGGGTGGTATGGAAAGCAGAGCAATTCTCCAGGGAATTCAGTTTTAGATTCATTTAGAATCAGGAGTTAGACTTAAAACAATAATTAGGATTTTCTTTCATAACCTGTTATCCTGTGGAAACTGGGCTTATGCCTTTGGCTCTCTGCCTGAGCTGTTCCATTCTGCTGGTTTCTGAATGAGGGAAGGTGAGGTTTAAGAGATAATTAAATTCTTCTAGGTCTTATGAAAATACTGCAATATAAAGGAAGAGGGCTTTGTGTGAGTGGATAAAGTGGCAACATGTATTAGAATGATAGAATTCTTTTGGTTGGAAGACACCCTTAAGATCATGGAGTCCAACCATGAACCCAGCACTGCCAGGGCACCACTAACCCATGGCCCTCAGCACCACAGCTCCATGGCTGTTAAATCCCTCCAGGGATGGGGACACACAAGGTGCCAGAAAATCTGCAGTTATCTGATAAATGCCCTGTCATGGGAGGAGCTTTGCATTGAGTTTCCACTTAATCAAAGTCAGTTGATGTGAGAAATAGTTGCATGGGAAAACAGTGTTCAAGGAGCTCCTTGTTTTCTGTTTTCTATGGGATGCCTTTTTTGTGTCAGTGAATCAATTCATCCTATATCTTCAGCTTTTTTAACTAGGGAAAAAGGTAGAAGTGTATTTTGAGTGATGAGGGAAGATTCTGAGAGCTAGGAAGGTGGTAGTTTCATGTCTTTTCAGAAGTGTCACACTTTCCAAGAAGCCTTTACAGTTGGTATTTACTCTCCTGCTTCCTGCAGGAACCCAAAATGAGACCTGCTACTTGGCAATTTGTCCAGTTTTCTTCAAGAACGGGTAGTGGAAACAGAATTTCCAGAATGGTGTTTAATGGGTTTAATTAGGCTGGTGAAGGGATTAGGGAGGACTGGAGGCAGGATTAGGAAGCTGTTGTAACAGGTCTTAGATGACCTGGAGAGAAGGCAACTCTCTCTGCTTTGCTTTTGGTTTTGGTTGGGGTTTATTTCCATACTTACTCAAATTAAAAATGTTTATACCATAGCAAATAAAAAAAATAAAAATCCTTTGGCTGTGTTTGAGTGGCTAAATAGAGAAAATGACACATCTGGGAATCCAGCTGCTCACCTTGAGAGGTGACAGTGTTTGTGGAGAATTGGGAGTGTTGAGCTGTAAAAACATCCTCTACATATTCAGGGAAATGGAAACTACCTTGAAACAGCAGTTTCTGCAGAGCTCAGTTCCTAATGGCAACACAGATCTAAAATGACAAATATTTTCAGCAGCAGGGAGATGTTTAAGAGCTGGTTCTTCCCTCACTTACCTGTCAGTTTGTTTAGGCTCCCCAGTTAGTTTCTCCTGCTACAGTTGATGCCATCGTTAGTGTTTGAGCAGGGTGAAGAATGTGGATCCTTGATCTGGTGCAATCACTGTTGATGCTCCTGCCTGGAGAACTGGGAAAATGCTTTGGGCCTGAGCTCAGGTTCTGACAGGTAAAAACATTTCCATTTGTTTGAAAGAGCTGAATGCTCTGCTGTCTTCCCTGAACATGTCAGAGTCCTCAGGGCAGTTTGATGCTGGTGTCTGCCTGGCTTGGCAGACAGATTTTTGGGTGAGAATGAAAACC
Source organism: Ceyx cyanopectus (assembly GCA_013401355.1). Classification (NCBI taxonomy): domain Eukaryota; kingdom Metazoa; phylum Chordata; class Aves; order Coraciiformes; family Alcedinidae; genus Ceyx; species Ceyx cyanopectus. The sequence goes on along the minus strand of VYZU01028868.1, from coordinate 13,976 downwards.
TTGGAGTTGAGGCCAACTATATGAGGTTCAACAAAGCCAAGGGCCAAGTCCTACACTGGGGTCACATCAACCCCAGGCAGTGCTCCAGGATGGGGCAGAGTGGCTGGAAAGTGCCCAGTGGAAAAGGACCTGGGTGTGTTTGTTGACAGGCAGCTGAAGATGAGCCAGTGTGTGCCCAGGTGGCTAAGAAGGCCACCAGCATCCTGGCCTAGATCAGCACTGGTGTGGCCAGCAGGACTAGGGCAGGGATTGTCCTGCTGGACTGGGCACTGCAGAGGCTACCCCTCAAATCCTGGGTTCAGTTTTGTGCCCTTCACTCCAAGGACACTGAGGGGCTGGAGCATGTCCAGAGAAGGGCAACAGAGCTGGGGAAGGGTCTAGAGCACAAGTGTTGTGAGGAGCAGCTGAGGGACCTGGGGCTGTTGAGCCTGGAGAAAAGGAGGCTCAGGGGAGACCTTCTCACTCCACAACTCCCTGACAGGAGGCTGGAGCCAGGTGGGGGTTGGTGTCCCAAGGAACAAGTGACAGGACAAAAGGAAATGGCCTCAAGTTGTGCCAGGGGAAGTTTAGGTTGGACCTGAGGAACAGTTTCTTCCCCACAAGGGCTGTCCAGGCCTGCCCCAGGCTGCCCAGGGCAGTGGTGGAGTCCCCATCCCTGGAGGGGTTTCCAAGGCATGGAGCTGTGGTGCTGAGGGCCGTGGGTTAGTGGTGCCCTGGCAGTGCTGGGTGAACTGTTGGAATTGATAATCGTAAAGGTCTTTTCCAACCTAGATGATTCTTGACTCTATTCTATGATTCTGTTTTGTTTTACACTCTCAACCAGCACATTCTCTGAAATAAGTCCAGCCTGTTGGGACCACCAGTGCAAGGGGCATGTGCCACATGATGGTGCAGCCTGGAAAGTGTGAGGCCATCATCCCTTCACAGCTGCAGCCTGAGGATGGCTGTTCCCAGCTACCACAAATGTTTCAGTCTTTCACTTGCTGTCATGTATTTTCCTTCCCCACTTGGAGGACGTGGTTCTTTCCAGTATAAGAAACATTTCTTTGACTCAACTGCTTTGTTTGCTGAAGTAGCACTTTGAAGGGAACCTTTGAAGTTTCTTATATGATGTGGGGATTCGATTAGACCATTTTTTAGCCAGCAGTTTCATAGCAGGGATTTTATTTGGGAGAATCTTACTACCTATTTCATCTCCAACATCTATAAGCAGCCCTTCCTTCAATTTTAAAGCTATTACCTGCTCAGATAGTGAAGTAATTGAGGGAATGGAATCATACTGGTGCCTAATAAAAACACACCCAAGCTACACTGGAATAAAATCAAATACAGGAGGAGAGACCCTCTCTCTCTATATAAAGTCTACTTTGTTCCTCTTCCAGAGATCTGTGTTTAGGTTGCTACTTTCAAGTTGAGATGTTGGATAACCTCACAATGCCAGGTATATAAAATATTGAGCTGGTTTTAATATATATAGTAATATAAGGGGAAGGAGGGAGAAGGAACCTTTTAGTTCTGCTGGTTTTGATCCAAACTCACACGGTTTCCCACATTCACTTTTAATCCCTGCCCTTGTGCTTGAGCACACAGATGTGTCGGGGTCATCCGTGGTATCAGCAGAATCTGGCTGGTCAGCTTTGCAAAGCCTGTCTGTAGCATTAAGTCTCAAACTGGAAAGGTAATCCCCTCTGGAGTCTTGACCTACTCTCAAAATTACTTTCTCTTGCTCTTTTGAGCCTTTGGGTTCTATTCCAGTAGTTTTTTTCCTCTTCATCAAGACATCTTGCTTAATTGCTGTGACTGCTAGGCAGAAATCTTACTCTTCTGTCTTACAGCCCTCCTTTTCTTCAGTTGCTTCAGAATAGAGTATTTTCTGGAACAGGGCCAGGCCTTTAGCCCAAAGTGTCTTCCAGATTTCATATCAAACAAGGAACAGCCTGGCCAGATTTGTGTCCTAATCCCTCTTCCCAAAGACAAAAGATGTAGGCACTGTCTAGACATTGGTTTTGGAAAGATTTTTATTTGCTTTTTGCCATGACTTATTTCAAAGCTGAGGGTTCCCTCTTTCTCCTTTTCATCCCAAGTAATAATCCCCAAAGCCTCGATGGATGAACTGCCCCATTCAGTCTGGGACAGAAGTGTCCAGTTTGGAAGGAGGTGGACTGTGCCCCTTTGGAGCAGAGTCAGTGGAACCACATGTGGTGAGCTCTGGCTGGTGGCCCGTGTGCCTTGATGTAGAGACTGAGCATTTGTGATTACCATCCCTTTTTTTTCCCATATCAAATGCCATATTATCTCACAAGATGCTACAGACAGCTGCCAGCTACTTTTAACCTTCTAGACTTCAGTGCCACAGCCTTTCCTGGGGTCCACGTTGTAGAGCTTTTGGGTGGGGGGTCCTTACAGGCTACAGATTTTGAGTAAGAGAAACTTAACAGCTTAGCTGGCTTCCCAGTCTTTTGAAATTGTCCTTCTCCTGATGGCAGGTTTTGACCTTTTTTGTTTTTCCCTTTGGAAGTGTTCTGCTGGGAAGTCTGGCTAATGAGTGATCGTTAGGATCCTATTCACCCTTGGATGTGGTCTAGTTACCTAATGAAGAGGAGGCCAGGTACAAAATCCTGGGGAAACTCAAAGAGAAATTGAATTCCTTTGCACCTCAGTTTGTGTCTCTTGCCTGTCTGTCAGTCTTTCTGGGTGTCACAGCTGGGGACAAGGAGAAATGTGTTTTGTGTCCTGAATGGAGCCGAGTGTGTAATTTCTACTTAAAAAGAAAAAACAGTTTAATAACAAGATTGCAAGTTCAGAAAGTGTAACAGGACTGTACAGCACTTTTATCTAGATCTATGTGGGTCTTTATCACAGTGCTTCTGTCCAAGTTTCCCTCTCAAAACACCATTCGTTTTGTGAAAGGTGCTTTGTTCTGAGGGGTAGGGCAAAGTGGAGGGATACATTTCTTACAACTTCAGACACCTAAAAGTGAAGGACCTGGTTTCTTGTTTAGGCTCCTCTCATAGTTTGTGGAGACACACAGATGTCTGCAGCAAATGGTGATCCCACCTGCTACAGACAATTGTTTTAAAATGAGGACTTTGCCTTTAAAGTCCTTTAAATTTAAGTGGACATTGTTGGGGGAGATAAGTGGTACCCTGTGGATTTTGCCTGCATGGGTGGTTACCATTGGATATACATGTACTTATATAATATATGGAAAATTAATTTTAATTTCATATAAGAACCTAAAGCAACTATTGTAGATCAAATGATCTGTCTAGGAGTATTAGATTGGCATTGAACATGTTTTGGGTGGCCAGTTTCCTACTTCTGTTTTCTTGAAGCCTGGCCCAGGCTGCCCAGAGAGGCTGTGGAGTCTCCTTCTCTGGAGGGATTCCAAACACCCCAGGACAATGTGATTCTGGCTGACCCTGCTGGAGCAGGGGCTTGGACAAGATGATCTCCAGGGATCCCTTCCAACCCCCACCATGCTGGGATTGTGGAAATGACCACAGCAGCATCTACGTTTGTAAAGGTATCTGTGGGCATGTCAGGTTTGAAAGGTATTTCTTCAGAAAAAAATGCCTGGAAAAGGAGTGGAAAATTTGCTATTCACAGCACGAGTTAACTGGAAAACAGTTTGGTGATGGACTGTGACGGTTGTTTCACAGGTACTTCTTGAGGATTATTTTAGTCAGTTCATTAAAGGCTTTGATGGGGATTTATCAGCTGATAGCTTTGGTTGCTCTGGTGGACTTGGGTTGGAACATTTCACGTTTATTGTTCAAAGAACATGGGATTTCCGAATCGGTCGCCAATTCGTCGGTTTAAAAAAGGATTGTAGGCAGAAAGTTTACAGCCTGCAGAAAGTAATTGAGTGTAATGATGCTGTATCAGAAACCCCTGCACCTTCTTTCCCATCAGTCTCTTCCTTTGATGCCTTCAGTGGTGTCTCCAGCCAGATGGATAACGCTGCCATGTCACCGCAGCATCCTCGGGCTCCCTGCCGCCAGCTGCCGGCCTGGAGAGCTGGCGAGCCCTCCTCTGCAGCCGGGCCGCTCACTGCCTCCCAGAGCACCCTGCTGCAATTCTGTCACGAATCCTGGTTTGATCTGTCATGCCAGCCTCCAGCAGGACACTTCCAAGTGCTGGTAGTCAGCAGTGAGCTGAGGCGCTCGGCCAAGCCGTTCGGGTGGTGGCCGCAGCCCGACTGCAGATGGTTGCGGCGGCGGGAAGGCCTTTGAGGTGTGGGCGGGAGGCCAGAGCTCATCCACCTGCCTATGGATGTGGGGGGGGTGTCACCCCGGGGATTGCAGAGTGGGTGTGGGTAGTCCAGACTCTTAATGGAAATATTTTAGTGTCTTTTGTGTGTTGACAAATTCATTTTCCCGAGTGTTATTTTGCGCTGGACGTGTATTGGCAGAACGTGGCTCTCCGCAGGGCAATCAGAATATTTGCTACGTGAGAGGAAATGTGTATGAAATTCTTCTCCTCAAACAGAAATGCAGCTTGTTGTTAGGGAAAAAATATAATAAAAAATAATTTTTCGACCTAAAAATAATTTGTTGGGGGAAAAAACGTCTTTGCTTGAAGGTTTTGTATCTGCAGGATATCAGCTGAATGCCATGTAGGAATTGCCTGGTGCTAATGATTTAAAAAATATATTAAAAAAAGAAAAAAATCAGAATTGCTTGTGCACAGGAGGTTACCACACAAATATTGTTTAGAGAAACTGTGCTGAAACGCTGCCTTTAATACCTCACTGAGGGATGTAGATGGGCACTAGTGAGTAGTGCAGGCAGCAGTAAAATCAGAACTTTCCTCCTGATCATTTAACTAGATCAATTTATAGCAGAAATGTCTGTGTTGGTAAAATGAGAGGGGAAAAGAAATGATGTTGTTCTTGTTATCATTGCCCAGCTCCAGACCTCACTGCTGAGGAGAAGAGAGCATTGCAGGATGCCTTGTGCCTCTGCCTTCGACTCCCATGTATATTTTAGTGTGCTCTTCCTCCCTTCTGCTTTCATTCTGCTTTTGCCTTTGAAAGCCACATGTGGCTGAATCAATCTTCAGTTCTAGTTACCGTAGTCATCTTGGGTATCCAGCTGTTTTTGTTTTCTTCCATCCCACCTGTGAAGTAGGTTTGGGCTTAAAACAGAAAACCCAAATGCCAGGTTTATGATCTGGTTCTTGTATCACTGCCATGGTACACAAATGAGTGTTGGCCTTAGAACAGACACAGACATGTTTCACTGCCTCTTCAGTGTTTATTGCAGGATAATAAATTGAAAGCAGAAGGAATTAAAATCATTCTGGTTGGAAAAGACCTTTATGCTCCTGTGTGATATACTGTAGGTGATACTGCTCTGTCAGGGAGGTTGGACTAAATGACCTTTAGACATCCCTTCCAATCCCTACTATTCTGTGATCATCAAGTCCAACTGTTAACCCAGCACTGCCAGGGCACCACTAACCCATGGCCCTCAGCACCACAGCTCCATGGCTTGGAAACCCCTCCAGGGATGGGGACTCCACCACTGCCCTGGGCAGCCTGGGACAGGCCTGGACAGCCCTTGTGGGGAAGAAGTTGTTCCTCATGTCCAAACTAAACCTCCTCTGGTACAGCTTTAGGCTGTTTCCTCTTGTCTTGATGCTTGCTTCTTGGGAGAAGAGACCAACCCCCACCTGGCTGCAACCTCCTGTCAGGGAGTTGTGGAGAGTGAGAAGGTCTCCCCTGAGCCTCCTTTCCTCCAGGCTGAGGAACCCCAGCTGCTCCTCACAGCACTTGTGCTCTAGACCTGTTAAAATGTAAAGATGATCCATCTGACAAAGGGTGTCTCATACCCAGAAGAACTGTTTGTGTTCTTCTGGAGCTGAGCTACAGGCAATTTTATGAGAACCAAATTGGAGCTTCAAGTGCTTCTGTCATCTCATATTAGCTTTGTTCTACTAAGACAACCTGATCAAAATAACAATCAGAAGCTCCTCCTGGTCAGTATTTATCCTTGGGAGTATGGGAAGACGTTTTGTGGTTGGCTTTTCCTGTGTGGCTGTTTTCCTGCCTCCCAAAGTTGAGGATGATGGAAGCCTGGGGAGTTGTCATCTCATGGTGAAAAGGAAAGTACAGCTATGAAAGCCTTCAGATGTTTTATCTTCAGGAAAGAGGAATTATTAGAGATGAAAAGTATTTTTTTCTGTGTTAGGGTGCTGCCCAGACTAAAGGGGCAGGAACATCTGAAAGGGACAGATCTATTCTTGGAGGTCCCCTCCTGTCCCCCATTCCTCCCCAAGCTCTTCAGGGCAGTGACAGACTCAATGCAGAAATGCTCTTAATTTCTGAAAAAATTAAGTGCAACCTTTACAGCACTTTTTTTACTCATTCCTTCATCTGCCCATTTGATTCTTACTGCATAGGTACAAAAATTTCAGCATTCACTGAGAGAGTGGAGAAGCCCCATTGCAACTGACTTTGGAATAACCTGCTCTAGGAGACCCTTTGAATATGTTTGATGTTTGTAAGTCCTGATAATTCTTTTGGTTTTCACCTTGAAAACATGCACGTGTGAGTGAATTAATTTTAAACTTTAATTTCTTCAGGAATCACCCTGAGCTGTTGTCCACAGTGTTTAGCAGTGAGTTTTTCAAACTTGGAGTAAATTGCAGTTGAATTTTACTTTTTCTCTTATCCCTTGTTCCTGTGGTGGGGTAAAAAGCAACATTTCATTTTGTATCTCACATTGTCTTTTGTTTAAGATGCTGATTTCATACTTAGTATTTTTCTCTTGAATTTAAACCAGTATAAAACTTTGTTTCTTCCCCTGGGTAATTATTTCCTAGCATCCAAGTCACCCCATCAGTAGAACAGGAGAAGTGAAGGGGGAAACGTGGGTGCACTGGGGGTCAGTGCATTACATGGTTTCTCAGGTTGGTGTTATTTGGCTTCTTTGTTCTGTCTCCCATGTTCTTCATCCAGTTCTTCTTGTCACCATTGCTTAATGCCTTCATATTTTGATAAACCTTTTGTGAAATTATGAAAGAAACGATAATTGAGTCCTTCATATTTGTTGGCAGCTGCTGGTGCAGCCCAGTATTATGTAGGAGGATTATTGTCCCTGTGTTTGAAAGGCTGCCTGAATGCTTGACCTTGAAAGCAGCTTGTGCTCAGAGGTACAGGGGGGGTGGCAGGGCAATGAGAGGCAGTGTCATTCAGCTTTCAAGGGGTTTCCCCTCTGTGCACATCACTGTCCTGCTCTGGCTGCCTCCAGATACCCTCCTTTCCCCAGCAGCTGTGGTTGAGCAGCACTGTTGTGTGTGCACTAAGGTGCTCACTTAGCAGAGATTTTGGAAGATGCTGCTGCCCAAGTCATTGCTGCACAACTGAATTCCTCATTATATGAGTGGGATACATTACTGAGTGTTCACACATATTCCACATACTGTGCATACACCACATTAGAGTGAGGTCAGCAGGACTAGGGCAGGGGTTGTTCCTCTGGACTGGGCACCAGTGAGATGATTTCACTGGTTGCCCTTCTGTCAGGGCTCTTTGAACCTCACAACCTCATGATGATTATTATGAATCATTTTATTTCTGCCAACACTCCCTTATCTCTTTAGCTTTCTTGTCCAGTTTCAGCACCGTCCAGGAAATACTGCTGGTCCTTCCCTGTAGAGGATCTTGGAGCATCTTGCAGTTACCCTTTGGAGAGCCAGAAAACCCAATGTTTTCTGTGTCCTGTAGCTTTAGCTGCTCTCAAATCCATGACAGTCCCTTTTCCTCTTCTCCTATAACTGTAGTTTTTTAATAGTGTCTTGCTGGGACTTTTATGAGTAGCTTTTTGAGGTCATGTTCCCCCCCCTCCCCATTATGGACTCTTCAGTCACTACTGTGTAGCCACAATCAAAGGATTTTGTCTGAGTTCTCTTGTTTCCCATGCTGTGCCTGTTCATCTGTGTGGCACAGGGTGATGCATCATTGCCTCCAGCTTGCTTCATGGGACATAAGACATTGAGTAATTCCATGGTAATCCTTAATACACTTATTAAAGATGAGTACAAATCTTCTGCTGTTATGTAATGAGCGATTTGAATATGATAGTGTATTTTAGTAAACATTATGGACAGGTCATTCAAAGTTCTTCCTGAATTAAGTGAACAATCTTTGGTTTTATTGATCTCAGTGTGTGTTTGCTTCTTCTTCCATCTTGTATTTCTCCAATAGCTCTCTGGAGATGCTTAATCTGTATATGCTTGAAAAATTAGAGCATCCCAGCCTGGTGGGGGGTGGAAGGGACCTCTGGAGATCATCTCGTCCAACATCCCTGCTCCAGCAGGGTCACCCACAGCAGGATTGTGTCCAGGTGGGTTTGGAATCTCTCCAGAGGAGATTCCACAATCTCTCTGGGCAGCCTGTTCCTTCTAATTGATTTGCTTCCCATAATCATGTTTTCTGAGACCCTTCTCCTCCCTGATGTCCTCTTCCCTTCCCTTGCAGCTCCTGTTGTCTGCTGAGGCTGAGTCTGTTGTCTTTGTTCTTCTTCAGTGCTTATTTGTAGCTGGAAACGTTGGCTTCCATGGCATGGTGACTGCTGGTACTTGGTGACCACAGCTGTTGAGATTTGCAAATCCAGACTTGTTATTTATGTTGTTTTGGAGATTGCAGGAAAGTAGCCTCAATTCTTACATGAAATAGGAATAGCTGCGTCAAGAAAAACCTCTTCAGTAACTGAGAAATTGCTTTTCTGAGCTCCACTGTGACAGTTGACACCATTTACCTCCTTCCGTGTCAACCAGTTGGATATTGCCAGACCCTGAGCAGTTCTTTTTTCCAATAACCAGTTTGTGTCACTGAAGAAAAAAAACACCAGAAAATAAGACAAAAACACTTTGGATGTGTGTGATGGAGCTGATCATGGAACCTCCTGCTGTGCTGTCCACATGCTGGTTGGACATCACCTCCAGGTGACAATGAATTTGCAGCCTTTGGAGGTGTGCAGTCTGCAGTATTTTGCAATCTGCTTGGCCCAGGTAGGTAAAGATCAGTGATCAGATCCTTGGAAAGATGGAAAAGAGGCAGCAAAGGCTGAGCTGGGGTGCTTAGAAGTGGAAGAGCCCAGGAAATGAAGTGCTGCAGGTGGCCTTTTCCAGCTTCTTTGGCCCAGCAGGGCTCAGGAGATGAAAACTCAGGCAGGGCCCAGGAGAGACATGGGGAAAAAAACCCCAACAAAACCATAAAAAAGCCATAAATTAAATTGTAGTTTTAAAAGGGAGTCTTTTTACACTGCTTCCCACCCAAAAACCCATGTGCACAAGCCCTGAATTGTGGAGAGCAGACATCAGCTCCTGAGATGAGTCTGAAAAGAGGGTAATGAGCTGGTGTTTAAGATACAACAAGACAAGTTATGTCATAAAAATGTAACTGTGACTCTCCAAGCAGAAAGTCCTTGGAAACAGCTTCAACTGCAGTTTTTTTCCCTGTCCCCAATAAGCTGCCATTATTGGAGGTGAGGATCTGAAGTGCTGTTTGTTAGCAGAATTCATGGGTGATTGACAGCATGCTCAGTCCTCTGAGTCCTTCTGCTGATGACAGTTCTGGCTATTGAAAAAGAGATGAGAAATGCAGGAAAAACCCCAGGGAGTTGCAATATTTCCCCAGTTAGGAACAGCTCACCAGGCTTCTAGTGAGACTTGGTTTGTTTTGGGGCTAACAGGAGAAGTAACTCTGTTCGGATGCCAAGGAAAGCCAGAATGTCTTGGGGTTTTTTTTTGTTTCCCTTTTCCTGCTGATCCAGAAACATTTAGAAATGAACAATTCCACCTGTTTGTCCTCTTGATGGCTGTTTGCTTCTAGTACAAGGAGATAGTTTCCACTTGGATTAGATCATTATCTCATAGGTTTCCATCCACTGCTCTTGGATAGAGAGGAAATAGTGAAAGAAATCTGGGGAAACTGGGGAAAGAAAAGGAAAATTTTAAGTAACTTCAACCACTGGTGTCTTGACTTAGCCTGAAAATTGCTCATTTTTGAGACAATAGTGATGTGAATAGCTGAGGAAAACACTGTGCCAGGTCTCCTTTTTGCTTTTGGCTGCTGAAGTGTCTCAGTGCCAATAACATTCTGAGCTGAGGGATGTTGTAATGCCTTCTGGAATTCCAGCAGTGTTCATTCTGAATTTTACAGTTATTATTATCCAAGTATATTGGGTAAAGAAGGTCTTTGTGTCAGGCTGGTTATAAACTCTGCTACTGAACATCAGTTCTACCAAAGCCAGAAATAGATCTGTCCTTGCCATTGCTGAACTTCCAGAAGATTCAGTCATTTGGGTGCTCTACAGTTGCTTGTAAATCCCAGAGTCTTTTGGTTTTGTTTACAGAACACGTAGGTGAAACATTATTTTCCCTTAAGTCTCATGTTTTTGTAAGCCCCACAAAGTGCTGGTCCACTGGCAGAGTTAAGACTAATGACTCAAAGCTACTGATGCAGTTAGACCAGATGAATATCAAGTGTTAAAAAATACTACTAGCTGGGTGTCTGCCTAATTAAACAGCACATGTATATATAAAAACAAAATATATATTAAAAATTGTAGAATGCCTTTGGGGGTTCCTTTTTCCCCAGAACTGTTAAATCTCTCTCCTAGAATAACTCTCAGCCATTTCACCTGGCTTTCAGAAAACCTTTGAAAAAGGGAACTGTCAGATCAGATTTTCTTTTCCACTGCATCCTGTTAATAACTGGAAACCCCCTGGAATATCATGGTCTCGAGCTTCAAGACATGCTTGTGGTGCAGGGAGCCAGCCTTGGACAGCTGGAGCAGGGACAAAGGCCGAGGTAAATATGTTCTTGAAATTACATTTGAAAATTGGTTTAGGCAGTTTTCATCTTTAACTCATTTTGCAGTTAAAATCAAATTACGGATAGTTAAATTCAGGTTAAAGAATCCAATTTTCTTCCAGTTCTGCATTAAACAAGTTTCCAGAACTTACTTCTCTGGGCACAGGTTAGGTCAGCAGCATTCTCTGAGGCAGTGGCACTAAGCTGCAGAGATCCCTACCACACACAGCCCAGAGCTGTGCTTTTAAAACAGCCATTTGCATAAAACATCATTACTGTCTTCCAGAAAAAAAAGAGAGAAAGTAATTATCCTTCCCCCACCTGGACCTATCCATGATTAGAAGGTAGATTTAGATGAGATATCAGAGAGAAGTTCTTCATGAGAGTGGTGAGAGCCTGGCACAGGTTGCCCAGAGAGGATGTTGCTGCCCCATCCCTGGCACCATCCCAGGTGAGGTTGGGGGGCTCTGAGCAACCTGCTCTAGTTGCAGATGTCCCTGCTCCCTGCAGGGGGGTTGGACTGGATGACCTTGAAAAGTCCCTTCCAACCCAAGCCATTCTGTGATTAAACTGAAATGCAGAGTGGGATTTGTGCTTTTTGACAAATGCCTGTTTGCTGGACTCACATCTGGACTCTAAACAGCAGCTTGGGGTTTGAAATTGTCATGGGCTTACGGTCCCATTCCACACACCAGCAAATGAAAGATGGATTTGGGAACTGCTGCCTATTTTTTCTGGCAGTTTGTATGAAATGGGCAACTGCTGAATATAAAAATACCAGCTGAAAATGCCTTCATGTGTTTTGTGTTGCTGGAAGTTCACATTGTACTTGGGGATTTGAAATTGGACATTGAAATCATGTGTTGGCAGGGGTTGAAAAGTACAATGTTTACTTGTCATCAGAACTGATTTAATGCTGGAAAACCTCAACTATTTATTGTGCTCAAACCACTGTCTTCATACTTCTGATGCAGGGGGGCTCTTGCAGGCCAGGTAGGGGGTGCAGCAGAGGGGAGTGGGGCCCTCACTTGGAATCTCTCTCAAACTGACAGCAAAGCACAAAGACCCAGTATCCTGGCCAAGCTGATGCCTTGGATCTACTGGAGAAATTTCAGCTAATAGGAATCAGGCAGAGTCAGATCCATCAGAGCCTTGATAACCCCCAGTCCTTTCTCAAATTAGAGCTGGTTTCTGAATGTTGGGACTTGAGAAGGATGCAGGTGGATGAATTTATTTTAATTTTATTTATTTTATTTTTAATTTATTTTTATTATTGGCTTAATTCAACGTTTTGTTGTTGTATTTCTAGTGTTCTGCTGGGGGTTCTGTTTCTATTGTATTCTGTCAGGCTGCCCAGGGAGGTAGTGGAGTCACCATCCCTGGAGGGGTTTGAAGAACCAGTAGATGTGGCACTGGAGGCTGTGGGCTGGGGGGTAGAGAGATGTCAGGATAAAGGTTGGACTTGATGATCCTAGAGGTGCTTTCCAACCAGAATGATTCTGTGATGAATCAAGATGACTGTAATTGTATAACCACTGTATTAATGCTGCCCATGGGAGTCTCTGTCCTTGAGATAGATTCCTATCACAGAATCATAGAGTGGTTTGGGTTGAAAGGGACCTTAAAAGGTCTAATCCAACTAATCTAATCCAACACCCCTGCAGTGAGCAGGGACATCTTTCAAGTTGTCTCTTCTTGAAGAGCTTAGAGAGGATTCCTGCTGGACAACTTAATTGATCCTGATGATTTTGTGATCCCAACAAAATTATTCACTAAGCTCCTGTCAGTCACTTTCAGCAGACTGGTTGGATATGGGGATAGTGGGGACTTTGCCACCATAACTTCTGTCAACTGTGGTATTGAATGCATGTGTCATAGAATCACAGAATGGTCTGGGTTGGAAAGGACCTTAAAGCTCATCCAGTTCCAGCCCCCCTGCCATGGGCAGGGACACCTCCCACTAGACCAGGTTGCTCAGAGCCCCATCCAGCCTGGCCTTGAACACAGGGATGGAGCATCCCCAACTTCTCTGGGCAGCCTGTGCCAGGGTCTCACCCTGACAGTGAAGGGTGTCTGATGGACAGGGATGGACAGGCACCGTGGTTCTTGTGTTGCAGATCAAATTTATACTAACAATTAAATTGTTATATGTGAGAACATGATCCATAGCTTTCTCCAGTCCTCAGTTGGGATTGCTGCCCAGTAGCATCCCAGTTCAGTCCCAGAGGTATTTTAGGAACGTGGAAAAGCCTTGGGATTTTGAATAAAGAAGTTAAAAAAAAAATGGTCTGCATAGAAATGTTCACCTCTTTTCTGCAGTGAATAAAGATCTTCCAACCTTCCAACCCAAACCAGTCTGTGTTCTGTGGTCCTGTTAAGAAGGAAGAATCAGCTCTGCTGATAATGGTAAAATGCAGTGGTAGCTGAATGGGCACAATCAGCTTGGCAATCTTGGAGGCTGCTGCCCAAATAGTTTCTTTTTATTACAGGTCGTCTGAAAGCAGTTAATCTGGAGTAATTTAGTTGTGATATGACCTGGCTAGTCTCAAAATGACACTTGTGAACAAGTTGCCAAACAGAGCCATCTGTTTTCTTAGACTTCAACTGCTCATTCAGCCCCAGCAGCTCAGCACATCTATGGAAGCCAGTTAGCAGCAAGGGCCAAGTGTTGATGGGCTGCTCTGAAGCTCTCTCCATAGGAATTAAAGACTCCTTGTCTGGAGCTCAAACCCAGATCCTTAAAAGTCCTTTTCTATAGTTTTGGTTTGGGTTATTTTTATTACTTCTCTATTCATCTGGTTGTGCTTCTGTTCACGTCACCTATTCTGCTCTTCAGATGAGGCTGGTGAGTTTTATTGTCACTCCTACTTGGTAAAAAGTGACCTTTAAATTGCTTTTCCTGCAGCTTTCTGGGCACTGTGAGGCTCTTCTGAAATGATTTTCTGAAGCCTGAGTTCTTAAGGCTTTTAAATACTTCCTTAGGACAGACATCTATTACAGAGGCTGGAAAAAAGGTGTGTCTCAAAGGGCAAAACCTGCACGTTGGGCTGTGTTTTATAATCTTACTGAAGTTCCAGTTGCTGCTTCTTTCTGCATCCCTCTTTATTTGATGGGTTGCAAGGAGAGTCCCTGCCAGAGATGGGAACCCTGT
>VYZU01028866.1:0-14455 GCA_013401355.1 Ceyx cyanopectus | reverse complement strand
TTGGGGGACTCCACTAGTTACAGGTCTCCAGCCAGACTCTGCTCCACTGACCACAACTCTGAGATCTATTCTTCAACCACTTCCCAATCCACCTTATTACGCCATAACTAAACCCACACTTCTCAAGCTTGGCTGTGAGGATCCCATGGGAGACAGTACCAAAAGCCTTGCTGAAGTCAAGGTATATCACATCCACTAGACACTTGTGGGAGAGAGAAGAGGGGACAGATTAAGTTTCAACTGGCTACTGCTTACTGTAGTAGGTATCAGAGAGGGTGACTAAGAGTTGTACTTTAAGAGACTTGAGCTTGAAAGGAATGCTAAACTAGGGATGAACAAATGGACAGACATAAACTGCCATGAGTTTCATCCCAAGCCTCAAAGAAATCAACCACTGACTCTTACTGTTTCCTCTGCCTTTCCACTTCCTTGGGTTTTGTGGGACTTCAAAAAGAAATGTCGAAGGCTGGTTTCTAGAATTTCCAAAAGAGAAAAAAATCAGGAAAAAAAAAAAAAAAAAGCGGCTTTATTAATATTCTCGGCATGCTTTACCACACTGACTTCTAGACCAAAAAGTGATTTTAATCTAGACATTTGTTTAACTTCCAAACATCTGGACTTCTTGAAGTCAGCTCAACTTTATTCCATCTATTTTGGTTGTATTTCCTGTTGTACTATTAAAAGAACCACAAAACTCTTTAAGTGCTGGAGGAACAGATTTATGGGAAATTTTTCCAGAAATGAAATATATGCACTTGGCTAGATATGAGGAAGTGTGATAAGGATTGTCTTCTAGTCATTCTGTCCCCTCAGAAAGAAAGGGAAACATCTGTGGGGCAAACTTAGAATGTAATGAGAAGTAATGGTGAACTCCTAAGGCTCAGGCTGTGGCTCCTTGTTCCGCTCTGTTTTGTAAAGCATTTACTTGTAGTCTGTGGAGAGCTTGCAGGACATATCTCTGACTCCTTTCTTTCCATACTTCCTATTTATTGTGTGGGAAGAGCAGCTGGAAATTTCTTTATATGTTAATATTATAAGATGAAGCTATAGAGGAAAAAGATCAGCTAGATTAACTGTGCCTGAAAGCAGAATTCATCAGCACTTGTTATGTGCCTAGTAATGCTGGGTAATTTAATGAGGAAGAGAAGACAGAAGTGAGACAGTATCGGAAGGAGCACAGAGAGAGGACTGTAATAACAAACTGGGTTTTGTTATGAACTGGAGAAAAATAATATATCTACAAAGAAGAGGGCACCAGAGGTCCAAGGGATTGCATCATGAGAAGATGTTGGAGAAGGTTAAATGTCCTCTCTCATCTAGGCCAAAATGTAAGTTTTTTCTGAGTATCTTAAGCAAAAAGTCCTCCTGGTATTATATAGCAGTGAGAAACTGAATGGATGTAAAGACAGAAAGAAAAGGGACAAGAAAGATCAGGGCTCTTACCTGACCATGATCATGACACTAAAAATAAAGACTCTTCTGTGCAACTGTGACTTTTCTCACTGTCACAAACACTCTTGTTCAAGTGTCTTTTTCTTAAGTGTTCATGGAGGAATCAGTATTCTGCTCCTCAAAGAAGGAGGTGGATCTCCAGTGACCTTTATGTTGCATGTTGATAAACCAGGATGGCCATACATCAAGGAATTTCTTTCTGAGTGTCTGTATAGACTAGTGAATTATTCCTGCTGTCCATAGTAAAGAACCATGTGAAACGGAGTCTATAATCCCTGACTGGCCAGATGAATCAATACTTCTTTTATTTTTCTAAACTCTCTGATCTAACAAAAACCTTAAAACAATCTAGTATCAAAGAAGCTATTTGTACTTGCTGTTCAGAAGGTGCAATGGCAGTCAAGTTCGTGTAAAACATGGAGAGGATGGTTGATATAGTCTGCATGTGGAATCAGAACTTTCTCTGAAAATCTAAAGGAAGAAAATAGAAAAAGTCACAGTTCCCTGTCCAGCAAATGTATTTGATTTTTTGCCATCTTGGTTATTCTCTGGTTGCCTGAAGTTCATATTTTATATTTGGTCCATGTGATGCTCCATGTATTTTTGGTACTACAAAAATTTTGGGGACAAGGGTTCCTTTCTGTATGGGCAAATTATGTGTTTATTTCATGTTGTAATTGGGACTGGCTTATTCTTTGGAACTCCGTGTACTTTGTGATTTGTTCTAAGGATTAGTTTTATACATCTTATACTGATCTTAACTTTTGTAAGAATTTATTCATGGCCCAATACACAATATATTTTTTGTCTTGAGAATGTAATTATTCAATTGAAACAGCATTACTCATGCTATTACACAAAGAGGTCCACAATATCCCAAATGTTTTGTCAGTGCAACTATGAAATTTGATAAATAGTAAAGTGGATGCAGGTGCTATCTGTGGTTCTTTAAGCTTGCAGCAAATCATTTTAGACAGTCAAGCAGTCAGTTTTATGATGTCAAAGGACAGGGCAGGAAAAGAATTTTACCCTTTTCTCTGTAAAACAATGAAAGAAATTCAAGGAATTTAGGACTACCAGGACACTGGCCTTGAGCACATATGCTTAGAGAGCTGGAGAGTTTCACTCTAATTTTTAGGGTGCAGGCAAATTTTGTATAAGGACTCATGGCAATTTAATATGTTTTTAGTATCAGAGAGTGGTCTAGATTGCTAGTTTAGAGATAGCATGTTAATATGCTGAAGAGTGTACTGAAACATGTATGAATTTACCTTTGATATTTTAAATTCTACCCAGTTGTAAATACAGATAGCCAGAACAGGAACAATTAGTAATCCAAGACTGCCAGAAGGAGTGGTGGGGAAGTAATATAATGCAAGTATAGTGAATATCGGAAAATAAAGGAAAATAAATGAGATGCTGCTTACAGTTTGTTAATCACTCAAGGATTATGTCTGAAATTTCATACTTTGAAAATTATTATGCCTTACAAAGAACAATATGATACTCAAAATTTTCCCATAAATTTTACCTCATTATAAGTATATTATTTCAACCTTCATCAACTAGCTTTGACATCTTAAATTATTGGAGAATTTGGTTTGTTAGTTTGACATGATTCTTTATTCCAGAGTTTTTTTTCTAGTAATTGGTGAGAAGCAGGCTGAAAAATGTGATGCAGTAGTATTTTTAATTCTTTTAAACTGACACCCATGTGTGCATATGTGTGCATGTGTGCTTGTGCTTACATCTCCATGCACGTAAGCAAATATATACTATTCTTTTGAAGCAATCAAACACAATGCAACGGGGGTAATGCTGTTTTGAAAAATATAACATGTTGAATGATTGTTTCAGGATCCTTTTAATGTGAGTTGTGTTATAGATAAGCTGTAAGGATTTTGAACAGCAGACAGGGAAATGTTTAGATCTGCAAAAAGCATCACTTGAAGCTTATATCTAACTGTCTCTTTGGGCACTGATATTTATTTTTATTCTTTAAACACACCATGTTGCCCAGTTTCCACACACATCAAGGATGACATTCATAGGTATTCCCATGGTCCTAACAGCTACATCTAGACAGAGATTTATATACTTCATCTTGGATTTAAACATAATTTAGATATACAATCCCAAAACATTTTGAAATGCTCTGCTTACCTAAACTCCACTGGTATTTCAGTTTTAAATGGAAGCTTTCGTAGATGTCACATTCCTAATGTGCCCCAAGTTTGGCAGGACAGAGAAATTTAAATCTGATCTGATATCCAAATCTACTAGACAAAGAACCAGCCATCTGTCTTCACAAGCAGGAAAGCTCTGTCCAGAATCATTTCCCAAGACACACCTAAGTTACATCAAGAGGTTTAATGTTCTTAGAAAAACAGTTACAGCAACTACTTATTCAAGATAACAACAGGTGAGTGATGGAGGGAGGTGTGCAAATACTGTGAGTGACTTCATAAGAGCCAGGTCTCCACACAGGCTCAAGAGTTCTGAAGCTTAGGATGATCTTTCCATGAAACTGGTTTTGGTTCTTCCATTCTCAATTATAGTCTTCTGAAAATAGGGTCTGTAGCTTAAAGGACAAAATAACATTGGGAAAAAAATTCTAAGCATTACAGTTATTTTGTAATCTGATTTTATCATCTGGGGACAGGGAGTAAGGCCAGACTGATTTAACCAACCAGTTTTTGTCAAGGCAGTTGGCATTTATTGCTGATAATTTAAGGGTTGCTCTCCTAGTTGGAGCTTCCTCTCCAAAGGAGCAAAAGCAGAGGAAAGATAGGATATATATTTACCTTGCTGGTATTCATTAATGTAACAGTACTGGGCATAGTCACTAGAGGTATCAAAGTTGCAGTGAGGATGGCTGCAGATTTACGCCTTCTTTTGATGTGACATCTCTACCACTGGGACAGGCAAAGATACTTCAAAAAGAAAGTCAAGATGAGTGCACTAGTATGAACTTCGCGCAAGATGGAAGGCTTTGTGGATTTTGTTTTTAGTGGGTTTGGGTTCCCTGCCTCCCCAGTAGAACAATGTCAGTGTTTAAATGATGGCCACTCTTGGTCTGTCTTCATAAAAACACCTATCTAAAGGCACTTCTTCATGATGCATTGTCCTGGTTTGGACAGTTATCTTAAATTTAGCAATGCTAGACCAAAGAGACAAGAATTCTATTAATGAAAAACATAAATTTTGTATATTGAGTTATGTGGATGTCCATAAGTCCATGGGTCCTGATGGCATGCACCCACGGGTGCTGAGGGAGCTGGCACAAGTCATTGCCAGACCACTCTCCACAATCTTCAGTAAGTCATGGCAGACAGGAGAGGTGCCTGTGAACTGGAGGAGGACAAACATCACTCCAATCTTCAAAAGGGGTAAGAAGGAGGACCCAGGCAACTACAGACTGGTCAGCCTCACCTTCATCCCCAGAAAGGTAATGGAGCAACTTATCCTTG
Source organism: Ceyx cyanopectus (assembly GCA_013401355.1). NCBI lineage: Eukaryota > Metazoa > Chordata > Aves > Coraciiformes > Alcedinidae > Ceyx > Ceyx cyanopectus. Next base: position 9,533 of record VYZU01028866.1, on the reverse strand, counting down.
TCGCTGTCCTTAGGCATATCAAAGTCAGGGAGGTAATTAGGAGCAGTCAGCATGGTTTTACCAAGGGGAGGTCATGTTTGACTAACCTGATAGACTTTTATGAGGACATAACCAGGTGGATAGATGATGGTAGAGCACTGGGTGTGGTTTATCTTTATTTCAGTAAGGTATTTGACACAGTCTTCCACAACATCCTTCTGGCTAAACTGAGGCAGTGTGGTCTGAATGATCAGGTAGTGAGGTGGATTGGGAACTAGTTGAAGGAAAGAAGCCAGAGAGTTGTGGTCAATGGAATGGAGTCTAGTTGGAGGCCTGTAACTAGTGGGGTCCCACAGGGGTCGTGCTGGGACCAGTTCTGTTCAATATATTAATAAATGACCTGGATGAGAGCACAGAGTGCACTGTCAGCATGTTTGCAGATGACACCAAACTGGGTGGAGTGACTGACACACCACAAGGCTGTGCTGCCATCCAGTGACACTTGGACAGTCCGGAGGGTTGGGCAGGAAGAAAATTTCATTAAATTCAACAGGGGCAAGTATAGAGTCTTGCACCTGGGAAAGAACAACCCCATGTGTCAGTACAGGTTGGAGACTGACCTGTTGGAAGGCAGCGAGGCAGAAAAGGATCTGGGGGTCCTAGTTGGTGGGAGGCTGACCATGAGGAAGCAGTATGGTCTTGTGACCAAGAGGGCCAATGCTATCCGGGATGTATTAAAAGGGGTGTGGCTAGTAGGTCAAGAGAGGTTCTCCTGCCCCTCTACTCTGCGCTGATAAGGCCACATCTGGAGTATTGTGTCCAGTTCCCCCCCAGTTCAAGAGTGACATAGAATTGCTTGAGAGAGTCCAGCACAGAGCCACAAAGAAGCTGAAGGGAGTGGAACATCTCTCTTATGAGGAAAGACTGAGGGAACTGGGGCTCTTTAGCTTGGAGAAAAGGAGACTGAGGGGTGACCTCATCTATGTTTATAAATATGTAAAGGGTGAGTGTAGAGAGGATGGAGGCTCTTCTCGGTGATGCCCATGACAGAACAGGAGGCAACGGGTGGAAGCTGACGAATAGGAAGTTTCATGTAAACATGTGGAGGAATTTTTTCACTGTGAAGGTGACAGAACACTGGAACAGGCTGCCCAGGGGGGTTGTGGAATGTCCCTCTCTGGAGAAATTCAAAATCTGCCTCGTCACATTCCTTTGTGATCTGATCTAAGTGATCCTTCTCTGGCAGCAAGGGTTGGACTAGATGATCTTTTGAGGTCACTTCCAGCCCCTGACATTCTATGATTCTGTGTGTGCTTGTGTATTTGTATAGGACGTAAACAGCAACGTTAAACAGCAAAACAGAACACTCTGAATGTTTGTTGCTCTTCCCTTTGATGGCCAGCAGCAAAGTGTTGAGGAGCCACCGGGAGAGAGAAATGGTGGCACATAGGTTTGAAATGGCGGCCCAGCAGATCAAGAGAGGAATACAGGCGTCAGCTGCTGGGTCCCTGGCTGCCCTCCACAGGGCATGGGAAAATGGGGTTTAGGAAACTGTCAGATGGCTGACAGGGGTGCTCCAAATCACTGCGGAGAGCTAATCAGGAGTTCACATGGTCGGCAGCTCCGGAGGGGGAAGATGGATGGAGGTATCTCACTGCCGTAGGGGCTGCCCTCTCTCTCTCTTTCCCTCCGATTAATGCCAAGAAAAAAAGATAAGGACATGCCTGGGAAATGGTGTGATGTGTCTCTGTGACTGCTGTCAGGAGAGCCAAAACACCCACTCCTTCCTCCTTCTTGTCTAAACCCCTCAGCATGCGAGAGCAACATGTCCCTTCCCCCCCTCAACACCGCGAGATTCTGTGCATGCCCAGGAGTGCACCAGGCAACCATTGCAACACCCCCCGCCCTGCCCTCTCCCGCCCCATCCGCCCCACTTCACCCTGGGCAGGGATAGGAATATAAAGGTTTTTTTAAAAACACCCCAGCTTGTTACCCCGCTGACATGCATCTGCAGGCTAAGTTTTAGGAAATTAGTAAGAGGTATGTCTCCTCTGTCACCATATAAAAATCAAGGTTTGATGGTAAAAGGGATGAATGAAAAGTGTGGTTCATACAATGATCTAGATATCTGATACCAACTGGCTGTGCTTTGAAGGCTACTCTGAACTTTGTAAAAAATTCTTCCAGAGAGTCACAAATGTCTTTTTATCAAACTTGAATGATTCTCAAAATTGGCATAGGGTCAAAATCAACCTAAAGGAACACACTCAGCTTCAATGGTGCATAGAGTAACTCATATCTCTCTGATGACCATTAAATAATCTCCAGCAGCCTTGTCAGCTAATCCTAAACAGAACCAGTTTGCCTTCAATACCAAACCTTTTGACCAAGTGACAGTTGGTTTCTTTATAAAAGTCTTAGGAAAACTAGAGAAATTAATTGTTCATAGGAAAAATTATTACAGGCTAATTACTTTGGGAAGACTTTTTTGCATACATACCTTCTAGTTTTTAGTATTTCTAAAATTACTTATTTTAGAAACACAAACTTCATTCTATACTAGTAGATTTACTGAAAATAAATTTTCTTTGCTTCTCAGTGTATTAATCTTAATTATAAAATCAAGACCTAAGTCTAGACAAAGAAGAACAAATAGGATGTACATGTGTCTAACATGCACTGTCAGGACAAATTTACAAGTCTCATTAGCAAGGGGAAATGAATACTTGCTGGAAGCAAGGATCAAAGGTAATTTTAAGTCACTTTGGAGGATCCTTCCATTTTGTGCACTCTGAGATTGGGTCTGAAACCCAAGATGGCCACAGGGTCTCCTGAACAGAGCATCTCACCAGACAGGAAAAACTCCAGGTTTTCAAATTTACCTTAAAATACAGGAAATCTCTCCACTGATTTTTAAAAGCACTCTAGCAGATATGTGTAATTATCCCTTTTCTTTCTGTGTAAACCAGGATCCTATCCATCTTTAAATGTCCAAATTTCAGCCCTAAGTAGATATCATCTATCAGTAGATATCATCATGCTCTGCATGTCTTGTCCCTCTAACATTAATTTTCCTATCATTTTTTCCAAAAACTCTCAGAAGAAAAACACAGGCTAAAATCACACTGACCAGACTGAAGTAAGCCATGACATCATCTGTCCTGGAGTACTTGTGCTAGATAATTTCATGCAAACCACATATGAATGATGAATACACTTCTGGGCACCATTGTGGAAGTGGGTCTGCAGCTGAAGTGTAACACAGGGGCTTAAGGAGGAACAGTGGTGGAGAAGCACGTGAGACCACTAGCCTCCTTGGTTTGGAGACTCAATAGATGACCAAGGAAGAAGCAGTAACCTTAGGAGAATTGGAAAAGTATTATGTGTGAAGAAAGCATGTGATAAGGGAAGTATGAGACTGTGGCTTTATGCCCTGGAAGTTATTCAACTTTTCAGGAAGGCAGAGTGACAAAATCCCACAGGTGTTTGTTTCATGCAACTGAAAATCTGAAGTCTGAGGAGCTGAGAGATCACTACAGACCTGTAAAGTAGCTTGCCCCTAACATACAGATTTGAATTATTATTATATTTATATTCTTTCTTAATATTGTCACAAACGCCAGCATTTTTCGCATGAGAAATTCTGTATCTTTGTCTTTACTGAAATCTGGCCAGGACTCCTGCTGATAAAAAGGTTAATAAAGGAAGTGATCTATCCAAAGGGTTCTGACAATGTTTATTGTAATTCCTTCATCCACCACATAGACTTGCATTTTAACCTTCAGGGCCTCAGGAAAGAGAAATGCACCAGAAAATTAATGTGATCCTCACCTTCAGTAGCTGATGTGAATTTGGAAATAAGTGAAAGTTGTGCAAAAGTCGCTTTAAACTGAAATGTGTTTTCAGATCATGAATTGGATGCAGAAAAGACACATTCATTCATGATACTCTCTCTTAATCTCTCTTTCAGTCTTTGTTTACTCTTTGTTTGAAGCACTTTCTTTTCTTCCCTGTTGTTGCAGGGCACTGTGATTGTACAAACAGAGTTTCATATTTAAAGTAACAGAGTTAGACAATATGTTTTCCAGGCAAAGGAGTAAGTCCAGGTCCTGGGAATAAATCATAGATCTTAATGGCAGTATTTTTAAGATTTTAAAGATGAGGCTTTTAAACAAGCTTTCATAGAATGGAGTTTTACTGGTTCATTGACTCATCTAAAATGAAATGGAGCATTTCACTTGCTACAGTAGCAAAATCCAGTAAGAAGAGAGAAAATATACAGCTTGACCAGAGTTGTTCTACTAAACATTTTAGGGTTAATTGTGCAGAATGCTGCAACTGTGTTGTGCTAGCTCAGTGACTTTGAGCAGGCCTGGTCTCCCAAGTCTCATCAAGAGTGGGACAGAATGGAAGACATCCCTATATCTCTAGTGTAGTTGGTCTAGATCAGAAGTCTGTATCCAAAACTGGACCAAAGTGAATTATCTTTATGATGTTTTGATTTTTAATTTTGGGAAAGCCCATTTTAGAAGTTGTCTTTGTCACAAAATTTTTTTTTAGGTTTTTGTTTGGGATATTGGTTTGCTTTTTTGTATACTCAGTTTTGAATCTCTGTTTCATATCTAGTGGTTGGATTTCTACCTGCTGCTAATTTCTTAAGTGTCAGAGTGAAAGAAGCAGGATCTTTCTGCTTTTATTGGTGTAGGGCAGAAATTATGTCCCTCAAGAAATTAATTTGTATCTGTAGGAGCTGATGCACAAAGCTGAAGAATCAGGTTGTATTTTGCTGGAGCACTGATAACCACTTAACACATACTGTCAAGACTGTGCAGTCCCTAATTATTTCCAAGGATTTTTCCTGTATCTCCTTCTGCATTTGTCTTACATGATATTTTTGACAGGGAATATGTCTTCATAGAATCATAGAATTATAGATATTAGGGGTTGGAAGGGACCTAGAAGATCATCTAGTCCAACCCCCCTGCATGAGCAGGATCACCTAGACCAAGTCGCCCAGGAACAGATCTAGGCGGGTCTTAAGTGTCTCCAGAGACGGAGACTCCACAACTTCCCTGGGCAATCTGTTCCAGAGCTCTGTCACCCTCACTGAGAAAAAGTTCTTTCTTGTGTTGACCCTAAATGTCCTGTGCTCCAACTTGTACCCATTGCCTCTCATCCTGTCATTGGATGACATTGAGAAAAGTCTGGCTCCATCCTCTCTACACTCACCCTTAACATATTTATAGACATTGTCTTATCGATGTTTGGAAAGTGTTTTGTAAATTTACAGCACTATATAAATCCTTTTATAAGAATCAGAATGTAAACCTTTACCAGTTACAATAACATGAGTGGAAAATTCTTTTTCATTTCTCAATGACTGACTAAATATTTTCTTTAGTGTTATATTTATAGGAAGTTTATTTGTATGTGCTTTACCATAAATATTATTCTTAGAGGTGGAATCAGGAAAGCCAGCAATTCAGTACAGATCTTTTACTTTTCTTGAGAGGCAAAGAACTTTTCTCTTGTTACACTATGTCCTCTAGGCAGACAGAAAAATGGGACCTTAATGCTATGTGGAATTGGAGCAATAAAAAGTATTTTTGTTGTTCTGTTATTAATAAAGCACCCTGGGAGCACTTTGTTTGGTTTTTTTTAAATTATTTTCAAAACCCGTACAGTTTTCAAGCCTCCTTCATTTGGGATTTGTCTCAGCATCTAATCTCCAATAATATTTTCAAATGTAGACAAGGATAAGTTCATGCCAGAGCAGCCTGAAATGATTTATCTTTTTATGAGAATTCAAAGTGTCTTTTCCTACCATTTTTGTATGGCAGACCTTCCTTCCAGACAGAGCAGATCTGCAAGTCAGCCTGGTATGGGGCAGATGAGGACCACATACTACTTTGAGGAAGACTGTGACATCGTGGTCTAGTGGTTATGGTTCCGTGTTCTCACTGCCATGGTCTGGGTTTGATTCCTGGTCAGGGAGGATGCTTTGTGTCTTGGTCTAGGTGATCCTGCTCTGGCAGGGGGGTTGGACTAGATGAACTTCTAGGTCCCTTCTAACCCTAACATTCTGTGATTCCCATGGTTGATATGGATGAATGCTGTATTCAGCTTCAAATGGGAATGGCATAGTTGTCTACCAGAATTTGAGTTTCAAAAAGCTTGAAATCAGTGTCTTGTATAAATTAGGACTATACTCACAGTATTTGGTAGCAGTGTTATTGATTGCAAAGAAAGATCTCGGGATGAGTGTGCATTTATGTAAAGTTTATATAAGAAAATCAGTTTTATTTTGAGTGTGTGAGACACATGTGTAATATCCATAGTACCTAATGCAAAACATCAAAAGAAAAAATGTTTCCTTCCAGTGACTGGTGTCAAGCAGGTCATATCCCTTTGTGGTACTAAACATCTGGGTGTGAATTAATTTCACTGGCATAGGTTTTCTTAATGAGCGATGTGCCAAAAGCGGGACACAGTCTGGAGAGCCACCTGCTTTCAATCTGCTCAAATCCACAATCCTTAAACCCTGNAAATCCTACAACCTACATGGAGGTTCAAGAGTGTCTCTGGGCAATAATTTCCAGCACTGTATCATCCTATTATGGTAGAAGTTCATGACACATTCCACATCTTTCTTGTTTTTGTTGTACTAGATGTAATAGGAAAATGGCAAATGGATCCCATTTTATCATGAGTCATCTATCCTGGTATAAAAACGAAGTATTTTTTTGCACTGAAGACAGAGATTATGAGAGGATGGTCATTAAGCATCAGGAATCTGAGGACTAAAGATAATTTAATCAAAATACTGACCGGCCAAGTTGTTGAATATTTGCATGTTCAGGGTAAACACAAGGAAACACTTTTTCACAGTGAGGGTGACAGAGTTCTGGAACGGGCTGCCTAGGGCAGTTGTGGAGTCTCCTTCTCTGGAGACATTCAAGACCCGCCTGGATGTGTGACTGTGTGACTTAGTCTAGGTGATTGTGCTCAGGCAGGGGGGTTGGACTAGATGATCTTCTAGGTCCCTTCCAATCCCTAACATTCTGTGATTCTGTGATTCTGTGATTCTGTGAAGTTCAAGAGCCTGGGTTGACTCAGAGCATATGAGACCATCTCAGAAAATTGCTTCTGTCTTATGAGGTTACAGTACCAGCTGGACTGTCACAGCAGAGGACCAGAAAAGGATGATATGACAATATGACTGTTTATTTAACAAATACGTGTACATGGAGGGAGAGGGAGACTGAGGACTTCTGTGTATAATGGAAACTACATTCATTTGGGAATGGCTGAATTATCCAGAGCAATTAAAATCCTTATATTGTCTTATTCTCAGGCATATGTAGAAGTACAAGGTAAGTGTGAAACAAACTCATTTTACCACTTCACAACTTACCACAGTTTAAAAAAAACCAAATACAATTAAACAGTGGCAGAGGCATGTTATTGCCATCTTTCTACTTAATCTCTAGATCTAGGATTGCTTAATGTTTTGAGTGCAACAGTACAAGTCTCTAGCAGAAGAGTTATAAATATATTCTAAATGATTGGTTACACCCACTCGCTGTCTTTCTTTTAATGGTAAGACTTCTGGAGAAGTATTCCTTACAGGAAAGCATTTGAGAGGGCAGAACAGTTGGGGAAGCTGGAGAGGTGTGTTCAGAGTGACCGTTGTCACCCTAATGCTCTTTTCAATAAACAAACAAAGATTTCTCTGCCTGCACTTGAGGCTTTCTGTGTGCTAGTTATTATGGCTGCAGAATGAATAGGTCTGTCCTAGGCAGCTATTTACAGAGAGCCTCTAAAGAAACAGGAGTTTCAGTGACATGCTTATACCTCATACCTGTGAATACTTCCTAATAGCTGTCTAAGAGCCTCTAAGACCTCTGTGAACTACTGCTGTGGAGCTGATGCTGAGCAACACATTCCCGAGTGTGCTTGTTTTTTTTCTCAGTAAGGAGGGCTCAGATCCGCCTGCAGCACCGAAGGTAGGAGACTGGTGTGGCATTGTTCCTGGGCTTGGCACCAACACACTGCTTAATGTAATAATCCCCGTGGGCCAAATCTCTGCTGTCCTTGGCCAAAAAGCTGTACTTGGAGGTAAACTTCTGACCCTGAGGGTTATTTTTCCCTAAAAAATATTTTGGAAAGAAGTAATTTATATCTTTTCATAAGCCATTCCTCACTCAGAGGGTCTGATACTCCTATGTGCTACTGTGGTTTTAAAAAGAAACAGAACTCTTCATACAAGCCAAGACACTCCAGCACAAACAGTCAAGGAGGCATGGCACCGAGGCAACCTGATTCTTCCAAAAAAGATTATTCTGAGAGGCCCATAACTGTGAAGTCTTACCCACAGTTTGGCTCAGGACATGAGAAATGGTGCTTTGTGTTTTGCATATTCACTACTAGAGTAACCTATGGAGCAAAATATATTTAACAAAGAAACATGATTTGGTTTTGGTGGTTTTTGTTTGTTTTTTATTATTTTTATTTTTAAATTATTGTACTTGAGACATTAATTGATCTAGGAATATAAAAAAGAAAGTAATTTTTGGAAAGAGTTTTTAAGGGCTTTTTTGATTCAGTGCTAGTATTCATAAGGTAATCATGTATCTACAAGGTAAGACTGTGGANAAATCCTACAACCTACATGGAGGTTCAAGAGTGTCTCTGGGCAATAATTTCCAGCACTGTATCATCCTATTATGGTAGAAGTTCATGACACATTCCACATCTTTCTTGTTTTTGTTGTACTAGATGTAATAGGAAAATGGCAAATGGATCCCATTTTATCATGAGTCATCTATCCTGGTATAAAAACGAAGTATTTTTTTGCACTGAAGACAGAGATTATGAGAGGATGGTCATTAAGCATCAGGAATCTGAGGACTAAAGATAATTTAATCAAAATACTGACCGGCCAAGTTGTTGAATATTTGCATGTTCAGGGTAAACACAAGGAAACACTTTTTCACAGTGAGGGTGACAGAGTTCTGGAACGGGCTGCCTAGGGCAGTTGTGGAGTCTCCTTCTCTGGAGACATTCAAGACCCGCCTGGATGTGTGACTGTGTGACTTAGTCTAGGTGATTGTGCTCAGGCAGGGGGGTTGGACTAGATGATCTTCTAGGTCCCTTCCAATCCCTAACATTCTGTGATTCTGTGATTCTGTGATTCTGTGAAGTTCAAGAGCCTGGGTTGACTCAGAGCATATGAGACCATCTCAGAAAATTGCTTCTGTCTTATGAGGTTACAGTACCAGCTGGACTGTCACAGCAGAGGACCAGAAAAGGATGATATGACAATATGACTGTTTATTTAACAAATACGTGTACATGGAGGGAGAGGGAGACTGAGGACTTCTGTGTATAATGGAAACTACATTCATTTGGGAATGGCTGAATTATCCAGAGCAATTAAAATCCTTATATTGTCTTATTCTCAGGCATATGTAGAAGTACAAGGTAAGTGTGAAACAAACTCATTTTACCACTTCACAACTTACCACAGTTTAAAAAAAACCAAATACAATTAA
>VYZU01028855.1:0-10655 GCA_013401355.1 Ceyx cyanopectus | reverse complement strand
TCCCACATTTCATAAAATTTAAGGTAATTCCTGTCCAAACCAGGACACAACTGCATGGGCAACTACCTGGTTATCATGAAACGGTGCACACCTACTCCAAAGCTGAACCCACCCACGTGCTTTTGTGCTCTCCATGCCGCTGAGCACAACCAGCCTCTGTTTACATTTTCCTTGGCATCACTAATGTGAGCCCAGATATGGGAAGGGTCCCATTCAGATAAACTGAAAACATCAACTAAAATTTAAATAAGGTCAAATACCTTCTTTTCCAATGGATTTGAACAGGCTGAAGAGTTTCCCCACTCTCCTCCACACCCTTGGAAGAATGAAGGAATGCAGGAAGAAACAATGGTTGCTCAAGTATGTTAATTGCAGCCTGAGCACTAACAAAGGGAATTCAAAATAAAACTAAACCAAGTAATTACAACATTGCCATTTAACTTGACAGGCTATAATCTAAATTTAATAAGCCTAGAGAAACTTATCTTCCTTGTACCCTAAAATTCCTATTTCAGCTTTATTGTGAATGTCTTCCTTGTGAAATTAGTGAGGAATTCCTGAGGATTCGGTTTCACCAAGTTCCTTCCTGTCAGACAGTGACTGGACTGTCGTTTTCATCCCCTTTTTTATTCTTCATTGTAGGTAATTGTTCCCTGATGCAGGAACCTAGGGACAAGTAATAGATGGTACACTCCTTCTGTTAGGAGTTCAGACAAAATGTATAGCACTTATAAAAATGTCATCCTCACCCCAGAGAAAGATTTTTTCACTTTGCCCCCAAAGGAGAAGGTGGGAAAAATCTCCAAACTAAGAGACTTTTCAAATAACATTATGAGCAGAATCAAGTTCTGACATTTTAAGAGCCCATTTCCTGGTGTGTGAGCAGAGTGGGAAAACACAAACTAAACCCTGCATATTCGTTGGGTGAGCTTCTGTCCATCAAAGAATTCCAGTGTTTGACTTGATCGGCTTCACAGCATGCCAACCTGATTTCAACCCCTTCAAAACAAAACCAAGCCCATAGCTGAGGTCAAAGAGGAAAGGCTGTGCCAGGGCCAGGAGGGCAATGGCTGCACACCCTGAGCCTAGAAGGGGACACTCCCTACACTGCTACAGAAAGGTACTAGAAAAATAAATTTGCCAAGTTTATATGTGGGTAAAAAAAAATAAGGGAATCTCTTGCTCTTACTAACAAAATCGGGAATTGTTTGGGGTTTGAACAAAAGTGACTTTAAAAGTTCAATCAGAAATTCACTGCTTGGGTCACCTTTTCAGTTTTGGAAAAAGTTACTGAGTTTCCAGTTTTGTTGCAGACTAAAAAGAAACAAGGTGTGATTAAGTGTAGAAAGAAAGTCTTTAAATTCAATAGTTTTGTAAATAAATTCTACAGCTTCTCTTGCAGAGATACAGCCAAGTTTTTGTCTGTTTACAAAATGGAAATACAGGAGGAGTATCTCTTATTACAATGTGCTACACTGCAACCGAGATTCTCCTGTTTGTTTCTTCCCATTTTGTAAGGGTGGAAGGTCTGGATCTTCCCCCTTCTCAGAGTCCAGGCAAGCAATCTGCTAGAGGCTGAGTCCAGCTTACACAGAGAAAAATTCCCTTTGCTTCAGGACTGACAATGATGGCAGTCAGTTTGAAGCCAAGGAATGCAGGATCTCACGAGGTCCATGCTCCAAGCTCAACCCAAATCATCTCATAATGCTTCTCTGATACTCTTGGCAGTGTTGTTTGCCTTTGACATCTCTCAGATAAGCCTGCTGCTGGCCTGAGGTCTTCTCCCCTCCCCAACCTGCCATAATGAGACGGGATATCAGAACTTAAACATGTATCATCTAGTTAAAAGCTTCAGCCTTCACGGGACAACACTGCTGCTGGCTTTAAGATTCAAAGAAACTTGCAAATTCATCAACCAGAGTCAGTCATTATTTTGGAATCTGTACTGCTCAGCTCATTGAGTTTTCCAAGCCTGGCCCTGAAGAATCCAGGGCATTCACACTACCCCGATGACCCAACAACCCACTTCCAGCTCAGGAGAGCGACAGTGAAGTGCACTTTGTATTGTTGTATCCATGACAGAGAAAAACACAGCCCAGTACTTACCTTTATCAAACTTATAAGCACATATCAACCATGTATAATATGGAGAATCCATAAACACAACTTAATTGTGCAGTTTGTTTCTCAAAGGAGNTTGTAAGGGTGGAAGGTCTGGATCTTCCCCCTTCTCAGAGTCCAGGCAAGCAATCTGCTAGAGGCTGAGTCCAGCTTACACAGAGAAAAATTCCCTTTGCTTCAGGACTGACAATGATGGCAGTCAGTTTGAAGCCAAGGAATGCAGGATCTCACGAGGTCCATGCTCCAAGCTCAACCCAAATCATCTCATAATGCTTCTCTGATACTCTTGGCAGTGTTGTTTGCCTTTGACATCTCTCAGATAAGCCTGCTGCTGGCCTGAGGTCTTCTCCCCTCCCCAACCTGCCATAATGAGACGGGATATCAGAACTTAAACATGTATCATCTAGTTAAAAGCTTCAGCCTTCACGGGACAACACTGCTGCTGGCTTTAAGATTCAAAGAAACTTGCAAATTCATCAACCAGAGTCAGTCATTATTTTGGAATCTGTACTGCTCAGCTCATTGAGTTTTCCAAGCCTGGCCCTGAAGAATCCAGGGCATTCACACTACCCCGATGACCCAACAACCCACTTCCAGCTCAGGAGAGCGACAGTGAAGTGCACTTTGTATTGTTGTATCCATGACAGAGAAAAACACAGCCCAGTACTTACCTTTATCAAACTTATAAGCACATATCAACCATGTATAATATGGAGAATCCATAAACACAACTTAATTGTGCAGTTTGTTTCTCAAAGGAGTTTTCTGAGCAATTTTTTTTTTTTAATTGCTTTTGTGGTAGTTTAGAATTCAGTAAAACTCATCCAAGCTGAGAATCACTACAACTGCTCTCTCCCTACAGTGAAGCATATGACCCATGTGCCCTGAGATGTACTCACACACCCTTGGCTTGTTAACCATTTAAACACAAATAAATTGAACCAAATGAGTGCAGTGAAGCTGTGCTCATATCAAATACATTACCTCACCATTGGAGCTCAGCAACCCTGCCTAGGAACCACCTATCCAGATCAGAGCTCAGCTGCTGAATTCTCATTTCTATTACCCTACTGTGAATTTGTATTTCATGCACCTCCCTGGCACTGTGCTCTGGCTTCCCAGTCCTATCACCAAGCACTCCTACTTACTCCTGTGCTTTTCTGACTCGACTTCATGATGCTCGTTTTCAGCCAGGTTTACTTTTCTCTGACAACATGTTAAAGAAACCCTGTAAAAATAACCTCAAATGCCTTGAAAACATTTTCCTGATACATGCTAAACTGTGAGGGTTCCACCTTAAAGCAAAGATTCACACCATTCGGCGTCACTGGAGCCATCTTCCTCCCAACAGATGAGCAAGGGGAAAAGAGCAGAACAGACAGAAGAAAAATGGCATTTAAAAGGAAGACATATAGGAGCCCCACAGGGGGATAACCTGGACAGCTGACCTTCCCTTTGAAATTCTGCCAGTGCAAATTAAGTAGCTACTCTGCAGCACTTCTGGCAGCAGCACGGGAAGGAAGTTCTGCAGTGATTCTGGATGAAACACTTCCTCAATTCCCAACAACAGCACATGAAGTATCAACAAAGGGTAATAAGGAAGCACAGGAAAATATGTTCCGAAAAATACTCCAAGAAAGCAGAGGAGGGGATAAGAACAAATGTCATAAATTGACAGAATTGTAATGAGGAGTTTGGAGAGCCAAGGTAGAAGCAAAACATTTGTTCTGTCGACACCATTTGCTGCACCTTAATATAAAACCAACAACAAAAAAACCAAGTTGCAAATGAGTTAGAGATGCTTTAATATAGAAAAAGAAGTAGGCCTTTGATAAAAAGCAAAAAGTGACAGTAAAGTTCGCTACAACTTGAAGCTAGACTAGAAAACAATTATTGAATCACAGCCTTAGCTTTTTGCCAAGGTAACACCATCTGTCTGACATCAAATAAATTATATTAACTGCTCTGACCCAATGCTTTCTCCTTTGCAGACCAAGGTGGTAACAAATCTTACAAGCCTACAACACCTGACATAATTTGTTTCAGTAAGAATGTATTCTCATGTACATCCCCACACATTCACAATTTGTTTCTAGTAATTTTCACTCATCTAACCTGACCTATTAACTTTCTCTTGCATAAACTTCCCTCATTGGAGTCCTATGGCATTTCCACTCCTCAGTACTGCTGACCTGACGTTCAGAATCTTCTTCAGCTCAGAACTGAAGTCCCAAGCAAGAGCTGTGCTCAAAAGTTGTTCAGCCACACTCAAGCGCAGTAGTTGGGGCACACAGTCTAGAGGCAACTGGACAAACCCCATATCCAGTTCTGCTTCTTGCTTGGATTTGCTAAAGAGTTTTTTACTTAAGTTGCTTTGCCCTGGTCTCATGTAAACCAAATGAAACACCAACCCCATGTATTTTCCATGTTCTATTTCACTGTGAGGAGGTGGAGGGAGTCATGAGGTCTCAAACACACACAGTCACCGTAACATCTGGGGAAACAGCTTCCTGCCTTAATCCTCCTGTGTCTCAGCATCCTGACTGGGAGCTGAAAGCTACTACCTAAGCGAGAGCTCTGACCACGCCAGGGCCAGGCAGCCAGAAGGCACGTGTCTTGCTGGTGCCCACATGCTGACAGATGCAGGGCAGCATCTGGACAAGGTACTATAAATAAACCATCGGGCCAGCCAGACACTGGTGAGAATAAAATGAAGTGAAAAAAAAACCCAAACAAACCCCAACCCTTCACTACCTAGAAACAGAGGAAGAATACATCTTATGTGGGAAATACTAGTTTCTTACCACATGGGCTTAAACTAGGAGAATGCACATGCATGAGGGTGGGAGAAGAAGTACCTATTAACACCTGAGAATTTTGGGACTGTATATATTGCCAAGCATTATTCCACATGAAAATACATCTACATCATTAAGTCAACTCTAATGAAGATAGAATTCTTAGCTAGAAAAAGAAACAAAACTCCAAGATAAAAAAATAGGCCTTTACTGGTAGAGCAAGAGCTCTTCCCTTCCACTCTCGCTGATTTAGGAATCAAGGTAGTCTGAACTGCAATGGGATTAACCTCAAAGCCAATGCTGAGCACTTTAATGAGCCAGAGGTAGTTCATGGCTAAGTTCTGCACCATAGCATCTAAACACTAAACTACTTCTTTGTAAATAGATTAGGTTTTCAAAACAACTGTCACCTAATTTCTTTCCAGAAACCATCATCACAATGAAGTAATAAATACAGGGTGATGAAAAGGCACAAAGGAAATGTGATTCTGATTCAAAACCACGGAGCTATCTCCAGTTTGAAGTGTGTGGCCAGAGAAGGCAGCACATGGCAGGCTCCTGGGGGTGAGGGGGGTAGACCCTGTTCAGAGACAGCTGTAAATTAAATTCAAATGACAAAGACCATCTGGACAAGCCAAGTCTTTTAATGCTTGCTGTTTCTTCAGAGTTTGATTCAGTGAAATCCCCAAACCCAGAGTGATTGCCAATATTATATTTTAAAGTTACTAAGGGCTTAAATCGACTAATCTTCACTTGCTCAGTTGCCTTGACTTCAGATGGGAAACTGATTAAGTGTCTCGCTAATTATCAGATATAATTTTAACACCAATCTAGCATTATGAAACGGTGTAATTACATAAGTAAAAGTCAAAGCAGGTAAAACTTTTTCTCATCTCCAGATCTGCATTCAGACATTTTAATTTGGTAATTCTTAATTACATTATTTTAAAAAATATTGCCAAGTGGAATTTTTTTTCCCCATATAATGCAAGTTGTTCACAACAGTAAAAATCTCACTAGATTGTAGGTACTGCATTATTGCGACACATAAATCTTCCACTGGCTGTCAAATCTTGTACTAAGCATAACCCTTCAGAAGATATTAGTCTAAGGCAATTGAAAATTAAAAGCATATAGTAATATAGATTAAAGGCTTAGCGTGCACACAAAAGGATCAGTACATGATATCACATCTCATTAAGATGTCTTGGTTAATCAGTGACTGAAAACATCCACTAAACATTAACCTTGACAACAGAGATAAAAATCCTACCTTATTACACTGAGTGACACACTGTATAAACTCATAAAATGGAAGTTCTCCATGTTCTCATAAACTACGACACAAACACATCCCATTGGCCACCCAGTATTACCCCAGAGGGTTAGTGTTAACTGTGTTGGACTGCTGATAATCCCAGCCATTACAAAAGTAATTGATGCTGCATTTAAACCTCTCCCCAAAATAAAGTCATTTGTTCATATCAAGATTAAACCAACATACCATCCAGAACAGAATCCCTTCCTGAAACACCAAGAAGTTTACTGTGATACCAGTGAAGCACCAGTAATGGTTTTAGCAGTGGTTTGACAAAGCATTAGCTAGCGGGTAGTTATTTGAACTGCCAGACCTACACCTGGAATACTGTGTCCAGTTTGGGGCTCCCCAATTTGAGAGAGACAGGGACCTACTGGAAAGAGTCCAATGGAAAGCTACGAGGATGATTAAGGGACTTAAGCATCTCCCCTGGGAAGAGAAACTGAGGGAAGCGGGGCTGTTTAGTCTTGAGAAGACTGAGAGGAGACCTTATTAATGTCTACAAATATTTAAGGGGTGGGTGTCAAATGGAAGGAACTAACCTCTGTAGTGCCCAGCAATAGGACTAGGAGTAATTAGTATAAACTGGAGCATAGAAGGTTCCACCTCAACATGAGGAGGAACTTCTTTCCTGTGAGAGTGATGGAGCCTGGGACAGGCTGTCCAGAGAGGTTGTGGAGTCTCCTTTTCTAGAGACTTTTAAAACCCACCTGGATCTGTTCCTGTGTGACATGCCCTGGGTGATCCTGCTCTGGCAGGGGGTTGGACTTTAAGATCTCCAGAAGTCCCTTCCAACCCCTAACATTCTATGACTGCAGTGCTGCTGAAATTAGTGCTGGTGATGGTGCAGAGTTCCCTCAATGTCTAAATCCTGGCACACTTTTGGAGCTTCACAGTTCAAAAACTACAACATGCTAGTAGGAGACACAAACAGGATTGGAAAAAAGGTTGAACTTTGGCATGCAGAAGTGAAGGTCCTCAAGAAAAATGACTGAGTCAGACATCACCTTGTGCTTCCTCTCACTAGCAGGTCTTCTAACGACTACATGCCCCAGTACTGAGGTCAGCTCTACCACAGGAAACCTGCTGACTAGAATGCACTGAAAATAACTGTTATGGGTACACACATATTTTCCTTCATAGTGACTGCTCGATGGATTGCCCAGCTGGCAGCTAGACACAGGCCAGTCAAGGGGCAAAGACATTTGTTCATCTGCTGCAAAGCAGAAATACCATCAGCACAAGAGGAGAGGGAGAGGGAGAGGGAGAGAGACGAGATAAACAGCACACATACCAAGAAGACAAAATACATGGTACCACACTCTGCAAAGCTTAAGCTTGTGCTGCTTTCTTTGCTCTGCTCACCTGAAGGAAAGCAGCTTAAGTAACTGATTAACAATAAAGAGCAGACCTTCTAGCCAGGATGTAAACCCCAGTTTCACTTTGACAAAAACATGGCATTTTGGACCCTTCCCAGAGGCACAGCTTTAACCTGAATGTTCCATGAAGAGCTGAGAACAAGCTGGGCAGCACTCACACCAGCCCTGAAACCACCAGCCCTTCAGCCTCAAGCACTGCTGAGGAGAAGTAGCTGTAGGCACTGAATGGACAGTTCCTGTAGGTAGCACAGAGCTATAGGAAACAGCTTCCTCAGTGCCACTGCTCACACATCATCTGCTTGTGTAAGCAGGTTTGCTTGGAGCCGTGTTTTGGAGCCTGGACTACTACTGTTCTGTTATGCAAAGAATGTATTAAATTCTTAAAATACTGCATGAGATTTAATGGATTGTGCATCACATGGGGGAGGTCAAACAAGGAGGATAATATTCCAGTCAGCCTTCTAGGTACAACTTAAAAAACAGAAGCCTGCACCATATTTCACAGAGCCAGTGCAGCTCAAACATACATCCAAGACGGGAAAAGGCAGCTTAAAATCCAGAGGGAACTCATAAAAAAAACCCAAAACAAAACAAAAGTAAGTGGTTGTGACAAGCAACAACGCTATTTTCAAGACAGTTCTCATCACTCTGGTCTTCATTATCAAGATAACCCAAAGCACAATATAACTGCAAGTGAGCAGTGATCCCATGGGCAGTACCTGACATCACATCACTTGCAAAGCTAGTGCTCCACAGGAAGGAAGTTTTATAGCATGGTCCCTTTTAAAATCACTTCTACTTTCAGAAGCTATCTCCATGAAATTCCCTGTGTCACTCCCCTCATCCCACAGACTACTGCATCTGTTTTTGACGTTCCTGTCTATGTTTGGCAGCTCCCTGCAGCTCCTGTGGCAGGGACTCTGAACGTCCTTGCTACTGTAAGGAGAATGCACAAAGAACGGCAGAAAGTATCTTGGCTTCTACTTCCATCCATAGCTTCATGCCAGAGCCAAAAATATTCTAAGTCTGATTTTAGATCCAGTTCTCTTAAAAGAAGGGTTTAATTAAGATGAAGCTAGTATTTTTGTTATAAAACTTCCATTTTCATGGCCTTTTGGGAAAAACAAAAACAAACCCGTACACAAGCCTGGCAACCAGAGAGATCTCAGTCAATGTTATTTTGTCCACCTGTGATTTTTCATGTTATTAAAAAGTACTTTTGAAGGTACACTTAATCATTCATTCTGTGATTCTGTGATTTTAAATCAAATAAGGAACAGAAGAAAACAAGAAAACTTTGCAACTATGTTGTCGTGCTGATAGATAGATCTTGCCATTTAGAACTTGATCAGAAGGCACACTGCTTATCACACTTCATTGCACTTGCTTCCTTCGTATCACATGCACTGTACAAAATGTAAGCACACACCACCACTGCATAGATATAAAAAGGAGCTGAAATAGGTTTGTGTAGCATGAAGGGGAAAAAAAACTTCTGCTGCATCACAAAAACCTCCCAAACCAGCACACCTCCTGCCTCAGATGAAAACCAAGCCCAAACTCACCCTTGTGCCCAAACCTACCTGTTGTCAGACACAATTCAGGAATCCCAGTGCAACTTCCAAGGACTCTCAGAAATAAGAACCATCTTGGAAGGAGGAAAAGGAAAAGTAACACTTACTTTCTACAGATAAATACATCCTATATCGGTAATGATTTTTTTCCCCCTCTATAGCATTTTCTCCAGTCTCAGTAACAACAGCACTTTAATATCTTTTTAAAAATATTCCTTTCATCTTTTCAAGCTGACTTCTAGTCACCACCTATGCAAAACGCTTCGTGCAATGCTGAATTTTAATTAAGAATCTTGACAATTAGAACTCAGAGTTTCTCTAGCACTCGTAGGCATCTTGTTCTACAGATACTATGATGGGAGTACGGATACAGGGACCTTTGCTTTCTGTCAGTCAGTGTACTGCTGTTTCAAACAACCTTTCACACTTTCTGTTGGTGATTCTCTTCAGCTGGAAGCCCAAGTTTTTAGGAGAAGATGCATCATGAAATCACACCCAGTGGGAGTTACAGACTGTAGAAATAACAACTGAAAAGGTGTACTAGGTTCTACTGTAAATGCAACGTGGTGCTTTTCAGTTCCTCAGAGTATTGACATAACAGTGCAGGGCTTGCAAACAAACACAGAACCCAAAATGTAGCCATATGGCTTTCTGGACTTCAAGGTCACTTCAAAATCTGAAAAACAGAGCTGTCCCACGTACTGTTAGGAAGGGATGAAAAAGGAACAGTGTGCTCATCTCACCAAGGGTAGCTAAATTCTTTGAGATGAAGCTTTCCAATAAATTTCAACTGGTGACAAGCATGGGAAATTTCAGCCTTAAGCACTGAAAGCTGTCAAGAATATGAGCAAATTAGATGTTCTGCTATTTTACCATCTAAAATACAGACAATACAGACACTCACATGACTTTCTAACTGCAAATCTTTGCAAAAAGATAGCTTCTATAGAGCTTCACACTTCTGGAGAGAAAATAATATAAAAAATAAAACAGAAGCCCCTCCATCTTACAGGCTGTACAGAGGACAGGAAAACAGCAGCCATTTAGAAATGGATGTAACATGGCTATACCAGGAGGGAACTCATTACTTGCTTTGACTTTGAAATTAGTTTATCTGTTCTCTGGGTTAAGTTACAGAAGCAAGGCTCAGCCAGCCCCTCTTCACCTTCTGTGGATGTGGCCCCATTCCAGCTCAGGAAGCAAACTTGGCTCCCTGGTCCATCCACCACCAGCAGCTCCCTCTGCAGCAGGTACTTTATTTTTAAACTTCCCAGTTGTGCAATGGGAAGTCAAAACTATTAGGGTGGATTAATTGCTTTGTGACTTGTGAAAAATACCGGTTGTAATTTGGAAAGGCCGTTACTTAACACATCCCATTCACAGTGAAGACCAGCAACTCTACCAAATCCTCTGCCTCCCAGTTTTCTTCCATCATTCCATGTATACCTTTCACAGAATCACAGAA
>VYZU01028848.1:57127-108851 GCA_013401355.1 Ceyx cyanopectus | reverse complement strand
TTTCTTTTTTTCCCCCTCTTTTTCTTACTCTTATTCCATTTTGCTCTTCTGTCTTCAACCCTTGTCTTCTGCTCACTTGTATTCATCACAAGCAGCATTATTCATTGCAGTATTGATTAATATCTTTAATATCCTGTTTTCAACCTCTGAAGCTGGCTTTTGTGCCACAAATAGAAGATCACTTGAAAATGGGCATCTGGGAGCAGGGCCTGTGTGTGGCTGCCAGAGGGGTGACAACATGCATGGGGGAAGAGCTTTGCTGGGCACAGCTGTGGAAGACCCTGGAGACTCTTGTTGAGAGGAGAAATGATGCAGAAGGGAAAAATCTTCCTCTCTGAATGACACTCCAAACCTTCTCCTTTGCTTTTCCTCCTCAGGATCTGTGTCCCTGCTTTAGAAGAGGCTCGTGATTATTGCAAGGAAGAAGCTGGTCGAGAGTGAAACTGAAGAGGATGCTGTGTTTTGGTAAATTCTGGTACGACCATGGTAAGGCCACACTGCTGTGCACTGCAGCCAGAGAGGCTTGGTGATGGTGGAGCCCATGGCCTCCTGTCTCCAGAACCCCAACAACCCTGGTGGGACTTTTCAGGAGCCCCCGGCAGCAGCTCTTACAAGCAGTAATACAAGCACAGATTTGATTCACTGGAAAGCAAGGGTGAGAATAGCACGCCCTGGAAGTCCTTCTATCACCGAGCTGCCTCGTGCCGACGTGGGGCTGGGCTTCCTCTGGCCGCGCTGAGGGATGAACAGAGACAGGTGCCGAGAAGCCGAGCGCGGCACTCGTTCATTCACAAGCAATTTGGTCAGTAATACCCCCAGCACAGCTGCGGAGCAACGTGAGCACAGGAGTAACCCAGCACTTCGTTTACAGAGCGGAGCAGTTGAAGGCATTACCTCCCCGCGGAGGCATCTCACAGTCCCGCGCCAGGGAGAGCCAGGAGAGGGGCGGCCACGAAGCCCCGGGTTACGCTCCCATGCGGTGTGACCTCGTACACTGAGAGCAAGAATCCTGCTCAGGCAGCCACAGCGCTCCCCGCCACGCCGATGGGAGGGACGTGGCTGGAAAGGTGTTTGTCTTTTGTACAGCTACAGCAGGAATCTTGCTCCTGGTGCCCAACCCTGCCTCCTTACTCTGCTCTAGGGCTGAAGATACCATTCCCTGTCGGATCACCCCCTTGGCCCGGAGGCTGACACTCCTGTGAAACACAGGCACCAGCAGCGCAAACACCATGGAAAACACCAGTTTGTTGAGTGTTTTCTATCCAGGAGGAGCCAGAATGATGCCACAGGTTAGTGGATGGAACAGCCAGGGCAGGCTGGGTACGATGGAGGAACAACAGACTTGAAGAGCAAACTAACCCAAACCATCTGGTTCTCTATTTCTCCCTGTCAGAGAGGGTTCTCTATTTCTCCCAGCCATGAGTGCCATCACTAAACCAGCATCAGCAGCTTTCCCAGCAGACCAGGCCTCCACTGCAGGAAACGAAATTTCATCCTCACACAAGCTCCAACCCAGCCCGTGATGTCCTTCCTCAAGCCTGGGAGCCCTCCCAGCAGCTCTCTGTCCCTGCTGAGTGCCCACAGAGGGCTATTGGTTCTCTGATGATCTCCTGGAAGAGGGAAGATCTTACCTGTAGTTATACTGGAAAAGCTTTTGATAGATGGCATGGGGTAGGGAGAAACAGGTTGCCATCAACCAGATGACAGAGATGCTCAGTGCTCCCTTCGTTAGTGACATCCTCTGCTTCAGTGGGTTCAGGATGACCTGCAACAGAGACTTGACTCTGACTCTCAGCACATAGGAAAGCAAACTCCCTTCACCAGTGCACACAGCAGAGGCATTTTTTTACATGATCTAATGCTGTTAAGAAAATGACAGCTGTGATTAGGAAAATGTCCTGCTTATTAGAGTGACCTGGAAAATAGGAAACACTGAACTCAGTCTGCTCAGAAGTGCTTTCGAATAATTTTTTTTCCCCTATTTCGTTCTGTGAGGACCATCTTCCTTAAATTGTGGGTTACATTAGAGAGGGGGAAAAAGTATTTCTACTTAAGTCACTTCACTTACAGCTATATTTGTTTATTCTATATGAATTACATAAAGAAATACCTCCTGCTCTAGATGAGCCTATGAAGCTGAGCCCTTCTCCCCTCTTTTGAGGCATTAACTCATCTTTTACGACATCAATACCCACAAGTAAAACAAAGCCTCTTGAATCAGCTTGCCATGCCGTACTTGGAGCTAGCATGGACCTAGCTCTTTTCAAACTACATGGAAAAGGTGTCCTCACCCTTTCCCACTGAAAGTCTGGGAGTGTACTGTGAACCAGCGATGCCACATTTTGGTGTTTTGCCCTCCTGCCCCATACCAGGGAGCTGCAGGAGTCCATCAAGCTTTCCTACCCTCAGCACAACAAGAGGGACTTTTAAATTTAGCTCTAGAACCCTCTCACTGAACGTGGGTTTAATCCCCAGGATTCAGACACCTTGAACCTATGGCTCGACTGAGACTGCCCAGGGCTTGGGAAGAGCCCTGCAAGAGGCCAGCAGCCAGCGGGGTCTTACCTGGTGCCTGTCCAGGGCGATGGCTGTCAGGGTCAGCGTGGAGACGTGAAGGGAGCAGTACTGCACAAAGCGGCTGATGTGGCACATGGCCTTCCCAAACACCCACGTGCTGTTCACAAACCGAACCTGAGGGGAAGAACAGCCAGCAAAGGTACTCAAAAAATTCCATGCCAAACCCTTTGGATTGCACCTGAGCTGGCACAGGGCTTTGGGCTGGCTGGGCAGCTCCACCTGAAACCCAAAGGAAGATGAGCTACACTGGATTTTGAAACACCTTTACACAGGAGTTGGTAAGGACAAAACCCACCAATTAAACAAGCAGGGCTGCAGCCGTCCTCCTGGCTGTTTGTGTCAGTGAACAGTGGCAATAACTTTTTTATTATACTAACAACTATATTTGGAACAAGTGTACCAAGCTCCAGTCACACTCTTCATGTCTGTAGAGCTTTCAGTGGAGACTTTACCTAAGTGGTAGTTTTGAAAGACTTGACTACTTTTTTCCAGTCACCCAAGTATGAAAGCCATTCAAGTTGTTTTGACCCACTAAGTTTTGAGCGTGAGTCTCTAGCACACTCCAAAATGTGCACTAAAAGTACATCATCCAGGCACTTATTCAGTGTTCCCCAAGAAGCTGTGGCTGTGGTTTGGTGTCATACCTGGAGAGACTTTAGGGTCTTTTAGGAGACACAGAGTCTAACAGAGCAAAGGGAACTCACAGGTTGCTGAACAGTGTTTTACTTGCCTGGCAGAGTTGCCTATTAGACTCATTAATGTTGGGTTCACACCTCAGTCCTAGAAGAGCATGCACGGAGTGTGACCACCAGGCAAAGCATTCCTGTGAGACTCCCCTCCCGGCTGAAGGGAGGGCACAGTGGGGCACTTACCAGGGTGAAGGGCGTGTTGAGCAGCGTGATCATGATGTCGGACACTGCCAGGTTGACGATGAAAAGGCTGGTGGCTGAGTGCATCCTCTTGTTCTTCAGCACCACGTGGCACACCAGCGTGTTCCCAAAGAGAGATGTGATGATTATGACCGTGTATGCCACGATCAGGAGAGTTTTCACTGTTGGTTTCTGTGACTCTGGCTCATATTTAGCCAGCTCAGCAAATTTCTCCCACTCAACTATGCGGCTGTCTGTCCAGTTGAAAGTGGTCCTGTTGGTTGGTTGGTAGATTGACATGATTTTAGCCAAGGAAGAGTAACGGTCAAACTCCTCAAGCAATCCCATAATCTGTGACCTGTGTGACTGAAGCAGGAAGTGAGGCATGGTGGGTCAACCAGAGTCTTCCCTGGGCTCCATCTGACACAGCAAGTGATCAGCTCCAAGTGCTGGTCCTCTAGGAAGATGGTGAAGCTGAAGCTGCCATTATAAACACAACTTCAAGGCAGGAAGCTGGAGGAAGCCTCTAAGGTGTGATGGGTTTCCCAGGGGTAGAGGAGACACTGGGGAGCAGCTCCAATGGGCACGCTGGAAAGCAGCTGCTTTGGGACCGCACGCTTTGAACCCCTTCATATATCAAAATGAGCAACAGCTCCATAGGTGGGCTGCAAGGAAGAACTAATTATTACATGTAGCAAATATAGGGAAAGCTTAGATGGGGTTTGAAGTTGTTTTAATCCCACATTGGCTGTTTCTGCTTTATTCTCACCTGAGTCCATTTTTCCTCCAAGTTCCACAGAAGGCTGTGCTGCTGGTGATATCATCCTCTACTTCAAAACACCCAGTTCTCTTCTGTTGAAATGTAAATGCAGAGCCATTTGGGGGATCATTTTTCAGAGCAGAGGTAGCTTTTGTCTGCATCTAACCCCAGCAGTTATCCTAAAGCCAGAATCTGGAAATCACATCAGAAGTTGACTTTAGTCTGCCTCATATTTTCTGCTCTAAACAACTGCACTCTACTTCCAGTGTTCCAGTTTCAGCAAGAAAACCATTTCTTCCTGCAAAAAGCAAGATTTAGAGGCATGCAACTCACAGAGGAGCCACTCACGCCATATACAAACCAACCAACACACAGCACTAATACGAACAATTCCCCAAGGACAAAAATCTCTGCTTCCTCACCTTTACCAAGAGCCGTTTTCAGGTATTTCTGGTGATTTCAGAGTGCATTGATCTATTGATGTTGGGTTGGACATATTAACTCGGTACACTGGTAGTTACAGGTATGCTACACACAGCGGAAGAAAATCACTTAGAAGCTCTGTTGGGTTCTCCAGGAGGGCATCTGTCTTGTTTGGTACGTGCCATTGCCATCAAGCCCCGTGGCTGTGAGCACAGATCGATGGCCTCACACAGTGACGGATTGCTAAGCAGAGCTCCAGAGCACTAAAAGGCTCCCCAAGCCCTTCCCTCACAGCAGAGCAGCAGGGTCCCCAGGATAGCCCCTCACTGCACAGTGGGCAGTGGGTCTGGCAGACACCCACCCACCCCAAACCAACACACCACTCCATCCCAGCAGCAGCCACGCTGCAAACACCACCGAGGGTCAGACACCAGCTGTTTTCTGATGGAAACAGGGGGACTAGGAGTGTTTGTTCCCGTGCATTCCCAGAATACAACCATGGGCTTTGGCCCATCTGCTTGCTTGGGACAGTGTTGGGAATGCTGGAAGAGGATGCCTCTCCAAAGCAAGTGGATGTCAGTGCAGCTTGGTGGGGTGAGGGAGAAAACATCTGGAGAAGAACAGATCTTGAAAAGGGGCTATGCCTGTTTCCTCAAAAAAAAAAAAAAAAAAAAAGAGTGAAAAGAGCCTGGGTAGGACAGAAAGTGTGACAAATACTCATTGATTCTGCTGGAGAAAAGCAGCTGAACTGCAGCAGGTTCCTGTACAACCACATCAAAGCCCTGATGTTTTCATCTGGTTAAGTTTCCTGACCTGACCCACAGCTTGGCTGCACTTTGTTCTTTCCAAGGAAGGCTCTAGGAACAAACAGTAGAAGATCTCTAATTGGAAGGGACCCATAGGGATCATCAAGCCCTACACTCTGCTCCTCACAGAGCTGCCTAACACTAACCACGTGACTAAGAGCATCGTCCAGGCGTTCATTGAACTTGACAGGCTTTGGTGCCATGACCCTGGGGAGCCCAATGAGAATGGCAGAGCTTAAGATCTAACCTTCTAACATAGAATTTCTCCTCAGGCTTTTCTGTACCCAACAGAACAGGACTTTCAGTAACTGTTGCAACTCATGGCGTTGACTGCTGCCTTGGCAAGACCACAGGTGCAGCAGAGGGGACTTGTCTGTTCTCCTGAGGCTGGGTGTGTTTAAGTGACAGCTACCCTGACGAGATAGAACGCTACTGAAGAGTCTACCTCTCCCTTTTTAAAGCTTGCTGTAATCTAAAGAACCAGAGAGCCCACCCCAGTCCAACTTTCCCAGGCTCTCCCAGCACCAGGTCCAGAGCAGCTGTCTGGTCTCTCCTGCTGCCCCATCAGAGCTTTCCCCCGGGGCAGAAGCGCTACCCGCCCGACCCGCAGGTCTCACAGCCCCTTCCAGCCGCGCTCCGCCCGACGGCTCCGGCTCTGAGCGGACACCGGCGCTGCTCCCGCACCTGAACCGCACCTCGCGGTGCATACATAGCGGGCACCGGTGCCCGCCGTTTCCCAACGAGCCCCATCACCTACCCGGCGCCGTGAGGCGGTTCGCATCCCCCGGTGCCGGTCCCACGGGGCGGCAGCGGCTCCTCCAGGTCCCGGTACCGACCCCCCGCAGCCCCGCCCCGCACGTGCAGCCGGGCGGGTGCGGAGCCGCCAATCCGGGTGCGGGGCGGGGTCGCTCCTTCATTCATAAAACAAACCGCAAGCGCACCCGCAGAGCTCCCCACGGGACAGGGACCGAGAGCGGGCATAGCCCGGGCGGCAGCCCCTCGGCTCCGGGCAGGGCTGGCCCCAGGGATGCTCAGAAGTCGGGCTCAGCCGGGGCCTCGGTCCAGCGCAGCCCCCACGGTTCGCTCCGGCTCTGCAGCGGCTGCTCCGGGAGCTGCTCCCGTCCCGAGCCCGCGGGAACACGCTTTGTCTCCAGGCGCAACACACGGGCTTGAAGCAACGCCAGGAGTCACGGAATTTTGTCGGGTTTCGTGCTGTGCTACAGGGTTGCACATACTCTACGGGCATAGAAAAGAGAATCCCAAGACAGAGGTTTCCAGCACGGGGTACTCCCTAAGAACCTAACTTAAGTGCTGCTCCCTGGCATGGCAGCAGGGCAAGGAGCTGCTGGCCAGGTTCCTGTTATTCTTTCAAAATATAAGTAACAGCAGAGAGGATGCTCCATAGAGAGAATGAAAATCAGCACCTCGAAGAGGAGCTGTTCATAAACTCTTGTGAGAAAAGAATAAGATTTTTTTTCCTTATAATTCACTTAGTCTCAAAAATCATTAACAGGAGCTAGAACAATACCTCAAGCTTCTTCTTCGCTGTGGGTTGCCAGAACACATGCATGCTGATGCTGAGGATGAAAGTCTGTCTGATCTCCTCACCACCTGAACTTGCAGAGCAGGTACTATGTAAGGTTAATGCCTGTGCCACCTTTCTGAAAGCAGGTTGAAAAACCCAAATCAAAGCCCAGTGAGCTCAGCAGAGACCTTTATATTGACTTCCCCGGGCTCTGGATCTGCCTGATGAGTCTTGCCAGGATCACTTGTCCTGTCTCTAGCACACTCCAGTCTCCAGCCACATTTGCAGCCTCTGTCAGAACAGGTAAACAGTGATAATGTAAATATTTTTTTTCCTTCCAGTTTGGGCATCTGTTTGCCACAAAGCAGAATGAGCAGCCCAGCTTATACCACATGAGCCAGAGGCTTTTTGAGAAACCACTGAAGATCTTCTTAGGAGAGAGACTAGATAGAGATAATTCCTTCTGCAGGAGGAAAGATGTATACACTTGACACATGAATTTCCAGAGAACTAGTTCTTTGCTTAGAATTTTGAATTTATTGCTTCCCAAGGTCTCAAAGCTGCTCCAGGTCAAGACTATGGCAAAACTTCAGTTGCTTTCAGCAGAAGCAAGATTTGAATTTACTGTATGGAGTCTCTTGCCTGAGGGCTGCACAAAGGACATGCTGAACATTTATTATCATTACAACAAGATGATATGGTAGGCTTCCTTTTTCTTTTTTCTTCCCCCCTGAAGTAATTCTCATCATGACTGTGAGATTCCCATGCGTCTGAAGATTCATTTCATTATCCTCTCATATTTTTCTTGCCTGGCACATATTGTTCCTGGCTTATAACTGCAAGTACATTCAAAGAGGAAAGTCTGAGTTTAGTCTGATTGAATTTCCAGCAAAATCCCAGGCATTTTGTCTTTCTCCTGGTGCAAATTATTTAACTACAGGTATGTGCTTGAACCTCTTGAAACACTCTAGCACCCACTGGTCGGAGAATTAAGACTCAATTCGTAAAATCACTGCACATAGCCTTCCTTTGTACACCAGCAATCCTTATTAACCCTCCTGACCAGGGACAGAGACTCTTCCCTTTGCAGCTGGTCCTACTATTGCCCACTTACACCTTAACACTTGCTTGGGTTCTGGATTGAGGACAGGTAAAAAGCTGGATGCCAGATAATTTCCTGGGTTTTTTTCTCTTGCCCTGGGTTACTGCCCCTCTGCTTGGTGAAGGGGGAAGAGAATGACCAGGAGCTGCTCACCTTCTCCACCCTGCTCTCTGCACATTTCTGTGCTCAGCCAGCCAGCACACAGCCTCCTGGCAGTCCCTGCTGGATCCTCTGGTCAAGGTGCTTTAGCCTAGCATCACCCATAGGTCCTGGTGATGCAGCACCTTTGATCTGCTCCTGCAGTCAGTGTTCATGCATGTGCCTCAATTCTTGATGGATGGAACATCTGAGTCTGCAACCTGAAATCCAAGCAGAGACTAAAGCCATTATCAGCCATGTTCCCAATGGCACAGTTCAAGCATTTCACTGAAATGGAGCTATATAAAAATTCATAGCAATGAAAGGAGTCTCTTTGCTTTAAGGTTCCTCTAACACTGGTGCTGTGTGCTCTGGCCTTTGCTCTGCATCAGCCACCTCCTGTCCTACAGACACTTGATGGAGCTTCCAGTTCTCTGGTTTCCATCTTGTTAAACATGTCCAAATGATGCTTGTTTGCTTTTTTACCTATTGGAAAACATTTTAGGAACAGGAATGGCTGTGTTAAGAATTAAAATAACTTGGAGTTTTCTGCCTGTTTTTCTTGGGCAAAATTCTAGTTACCTGCCTGCCTCTGCAGAGACACTGCAGACTGGAGATATTAAAGACATTCAGTATCTTTCCTTCTTGTGTCTTATTTTTAAATGTCAGGAGGTCTTTTTGTTTCCTGAAAGGCTAGATGCCCTCTAGACAGATGAATTAATAACACTACAGATACACAGGTGTCAGGGGCACTGTAACTTATGAGCTACAAGAAATTCTCCTTTAGCTCTCGAATATTGGTGTCTAATCTATCATCACTATCAGATTTTAAGGCACAAAAGGTATAACCTGAGATATATCTTACCAATATATAGACCTGCAGTCTCTATATATTGTGCTATATAGTGCTGTCTCATATGCACAGCCAGGCAATGTGTAGCTCATCACTCCTTCCCACTCCTGTGACATACACATTAAAACAACAGCTCAGGTCGGCCTGAGGGGCCAGCAGCACAGCCTGGGGTTGTATTAATCATTGCTGAACTGCAGGGCAGGGTCTCCTGCAGACCAGTTCCCTTCATGGTCCTGTTTCAGCTGAGCTCAGCTCACCAAACACAGAGCTGCTCAGCAGCAGCCGTGCAGAAGCTTTCCTGGCCTGGGATAAACACACCAGGATTCTAAACAACTGACATTTCACATTTACACCAGAAGCTACAACAAGTTTTAAATTCATCTGCTGTCTTAAGTCAAATTAAAATCCAAGTGGCAGGAGCAGGAAAGCAGAAGATAATGCAGTGATATTCAGGCACAGGTTCCCCAGGGTCAGAGCAAGATCTGCCAGTAGCTGCCCATCAAAACAGGAGCAGAACTTTCAAAGACATCGTATCCAATTAAAACCTGTCATTAGCATATAATCCAAACAGCACTTTGATCCATCACAGCGAGTGGGTGAGGGGATAATTTTTACAAAATGGTCTTCAATAGGAGAAATAAGAAAAGAGCAACAA
Organism: Ceyx cyanopectus; assembly: GCA_013401355.1. Classification (NCBI taxonomy): domain Eukaryota; kingdom Metazoa; phylum Chordata; class Aves; order Coraciiformes; family Alcedinidae; genus Ceyx; species Ceyx cyanopectus. The sequence continues at coordinate 99,143 of VYZU01028848.1, read as the reverse complement.
TTCAACAATTGCATTTGATTTTCCATAGACAGTTACAATTTAGACTTTATTATTCAAAATACAAATGGCCAGTATGTAATAGCTACTAATAACAGAACTTCAGAGCAGTTGGAAAATAAATGCTTTTAAATGGATTTGATAGTCCTTGAATTTTCAGCTGACAGGCTTGGGGGACTGAACAAAGAAATCAATATGACATTGCAAATCTCCCCTCTCCCTGCACGGGTTCGTGTTGTCTAGTGACTCCACTGGGGGATGGTTATTGAGCACTGCTGTTTTATTTTACTTTTTATCTTTTTTCCTCTCCTTGAAATCATACAGGATGCTACTGGCAGCACGTTCAGTTCCTGCACAATAACTGGCCACATGATTTCCATTGTGGTATGAAAACCTGGGGCCAGGCACCCACGGGGCAGAGGCTGGCAGGTGCTGAGGCTCAGGCAGGTTTCTGAACACAGAGAGCCAAGAGCACCCACAGGACACTTGCAGGGAGGATGGGGGCAAAGGACTTTGCAAAGCTCAGATTCAGCAGGTGGCAGGAGGGGCTTGAGCAGCACATCTCACTGTCTCTGCAAACAAGTGGCAGCAGAAGCAAAAGCAACTGGGGTAAGGGGAGACTGATGGTCACTCACTCTGAAGCATTTAATATTTCATTTTAAAATAATTCAGTCAGAAGACACTATGAAATTGTAATAATGATCTGAAGAGCATACTCCAAATGGCACTTCCCCAGGAGGTCTAAAGAGCTCAACTACAAAATTACTGATTATTGTGCTTTTTAATTTACAAGTTTAACCTGCTTCACCACCAAGAGAACAGAAAGTGTCAAATGTCCACCCTTTCTAAAATGGGGGTAATCCTGGTTATTTTACATCCAACTTCCCTTTCCAAGCAGCCTGAACAATTGGATTAATACACATGTGGAGAAATCTGATTGATGGGAGGAAAAGTCCAGACACTGATTTTAGAGGTCTCCTTGCTTGAAGGTGGCCAGATGGGTAAGGAGGACCCCATGTACGGACAGTTTGGGTCCCCAGGAAGGTTTCTGCTGGGTGTCCCCACAAAGGCTCTCGAGCAACCCGAGCTACTGCAGGACAGAGCAGCCCAACCAGCCCTAGGACCAGGTAAATGTGGCCAAGAGCGATGGGTTGCCTGCTTCTCCTCCCTGGGGAGAGCATCAGCCTGCCTGCCTGGGACACACGGGCAACCAGGGCAGGGCTGTAGGCTCAGAAACTCTTCAGGGAAATCGTTGCAGCAAGAGAGGAATGACTTAACTGCTCTGAAATGAGGAGGGCAATGTTGTGCAAAGCCTCAGGTTTGCTGAGCAGTGCTGGGACTTTCCTGAAGGGCTGGTCTTCAGGTGCTGGAAAAATACTGCTGTTTAGACACAAAGTTATGCAGCACCACACTTGCACCTCTCACCTTTAAGTAAACAAAGAGTTCAGGGGCTTGAGTGTCTTATCAAACTATAGAACTTGAGAACATTACAGCCTCACAATCTCAGGCCTGAGTAGCTAAATAAGGACACTGAGGAGCGATCTCTGGACCTGGGATCAAGCAATACAGAAAGATTTGCAAAGCTTCTTGGAGACTGAGACTTCTGTAACAATTGTGGACAAGGTAGTGATTTTCCACTTCTTTCCTCAGTGGTACAGAATCCTAAACAGCCCGACAGGCACTAAATAAATACTCAAACCACCCAGCTAGCCTACAGCTGTAGAATACAGCCAGCCAGCATCCTTGCTGAAGGCTCCTCCTAGCTTCAATAATTGGGCTAAACATATTACTGTGCAAGCTTTGGCTCTTATCTGCACTGCTCTGTACAAATTACTCCGATGGGAGCAGTCACACAGTGAAAAGTTAAGACACTTCAATGTATATTTCACTGCTGGGTAAAGCTGGGGCAGATCTTTTTCTTCATTGTATTAGTAGACTGATCTAAACACAGATTTTTAAAAGACAGTATGCAGGAGTTGGCAAAGAACGAAAGGAAACATGTTAAGGTGTGTTTCCCACTACCTGCATTCTCTGCTCTCCAACCCCCAGACTCATCCAGCCTTTGTTTGGAGCCTCCTCCTGCAGGGACCCCCGGCCATGCAGGGATGGGAGTGTGGCTGCAGAGAGCAAACCCAGCTCCTGGCTGCACACCCTGGACATCTACCTGCACACACTCCCTTTGGTTTGCTATCTCCAGGGAAAAAGCAACTTGACAGCTTCTACTAAACTTCTGCTTAGCTCAGCTTAAGGAAAACACACTCAGTTTTGTTAAGCCCCAATTGTCAGTGAGCACAGCCAGCAAAGACCCCCAAGCTGTTGTGTTGTCCTGTGGCAACACCAAGGCAGGAGCAACATGCTGCATCCCACCTACCATCCTTCAAGCTGTGGGACTTCCACAGGGGCTGGTCCCTCTTCCCAGCCAAGGTGGAAAACATCCTCCTTGCCCCTGGATTCAAATCGAGCTTCAAAATATTTCTGAAGCTCTCAGGTTTATGGGGAGCTTTCTTTGTTCAGCTCTTTGGTACCTGTCAGAACAGATGAGAGGCTCTTAGCCCTCTCTGAAGCTGAGGAACCTCTGGTACAAGGAGAGGTTTCTGGAATGCCAATTTCCTGCTTCTGTTCATCTTTCTTGCTCGAGGGACTGATCTAAATCACAAGCCCGTGGGGTTCCTCCCTTTCCAGATGTGAGAGCAAAAATTACGAAACCCTTTCTTACTTTTGCAATGCTCTGCAAAGCAGGGGAGGCAGCAACAGCCCCAAAGATCTGCTGCTGACAGGGGCTTTTCCCCAGACACCAGGCAGGAAAAGAGGGGCTGGGGGGAGGATGCCCCCAGGAACTGCCCCTGCCCCCCACCCCAGCACGTTCCACAGCACCCCCAAATCCCACAGCGCACACGTGGGGCTGCCAAGCTCTTGCTGCCAAAGAACGGGAGAGCCACACAAGGCAGCAGCCACCCGCTGGGCAGAAACACAGAGGCAGAGCGAAGGCGGCCGATGGAGGCTCTTCCCAGGAGGAGATACAGAGCAGGATTTCAAAGCCTGTGGTTGGCTTAACGCTGGTGCCAAGGCCAGCGCCGGGACCTCTGCAAAGCCTGCCCGGGTTGTCTGTGCATCAGCCTCCCTGGCAACCCGCTGCTGTGTCAGCGATGTTTAATTACACTGCGTGATGGATTCATTGGTGTATCTGGGGCTTAGCCAAGATAGAATTCAGGTCTTAGACATTTTTCTTCCAGGGTTTTTTCCTGCCCTAGCTGGTATTTCCATCAGGAAACTTCAAACAGAAAGCCCCTTCTGCTCCTCTCTCCCTACACTGCAGCACTCAGACCGAGTGGCTGAGGGATCAGGTGGACACATACCTTTCAAACATTTCTTCTTTAATGACTATAGAGTGGCTGGGATTGAAATACACATTAATGTTCTGTGTTTTCTGATTCACTGATTAGCTTGGAAAGCACAGGAGCCAAAGCTTTCCCAGGGGCAAATGAATGGCTGCAGAGGAGGAATACCAGGAACCCCTTTGTTAGCTTAAGAATATGAACACTTCGAACTGAAGAGACAGGCATTTCCTTTTTGTATAGAAAAAAATCTATTGCCAAGTGCTGGGTCCAGAGAGCAATTTTCCTCTTTCTATTCAGTTCATTTGTGCTAATCACCAGAGTATAATCTAAGTGAAAAAGGACAGTTGTAGGTCAGTGGCCTTGGTCACCAATGTGGCTTGCTGAGATGGAGGGACGGCTGGCTCAGACCAACTTAAACTGATTTGTGGACCTGAACCCTAAAATCCTTCTGTGATGAAAACAGTCACCTGTTGTCAACATTGGAGACCTCATGAGATCAGAGATGCACCATGGGGCTGGCACCATCTGCTTGTTTGTGCAGTCTAAGCCCTGCCATTCTGACTCCAGATGCAATATTTGTTCATCTTGGGTGAAGGGAAGGCACAGAAAGGGCTGTTACAGTCTCACGGGAGCTGTGTACAAGGATGGGCCAATATTCTGCTCTGCTTGCAGTCCAGGTGACTTGACAGCTTTGTCAGAAAGCATTTGCTAAGTCTAGGGATAGGTTTTGAGGCAGCTGTATCTCCACATCTTCTTTGCCTGTTTCTCAAGTGTTTTCAACTATGTGAGATCTCCTTTTGCAGACTGCACCAAAACACTCCCTTTTCTCCAGGGCTCAGCAATTAATACTTATCTGAACTCTCTGGTGAGTGACAAATAAAAGAGAACTAGGCAGCAGCTCTTCACAGGCTGTGAAAGTGCTTTTGGAGTTGCGGCAAGTAGTGTTTCTGGATGTTCAGGGAGCTTATCACTGGGGTAGAAAAGAGATTAACTGGAAGTGTTCCCAGGCAGCCTGAGGATTTGCCCATTAAGATGCCAGAAAGCAAGCCAACCCAGCTCTTACACCCTTCTGTCTTCTATAGAAGGACCATCCATTTCTGCCCAAGCCAGAAAAGACAGAAACAAGCTTTATTGAAAGGATTCTAGAGACAAGAAGTCTGAAAGGATGGCCACAAGAACTGCTGGCCTCCTGAACAGACAGGATGCAGGGAGGAGGGGCCCTCACTGGAGACAGAACATGCTGCTCCTTCCATCCTCCAAGTTCAACCTTGTTTGCTTTGTGCTCTTTAACATAACCCAGTCCCCAGGTTTTGTTTTTTTTTCATATCTAAGCACATGCTTTGATTTTAATGCTCTTTTAGCATTAAAATCTGCACACATTGGTATCCATGACCTCAAAAATCAAGTGAAGGTAACTGTAAATGAGCTGATCTGTGTATTCAAGACACCTTTTGAGTTGCAGACTGTAAAACTATCATTTCCCTTAGAGAGTGACAGAAAGGAGAATATTTTCTGATAATTTAATTGTATCTCAAGACTGTAGGCAACAGATGTCAACAAACTGTTAAATTTGTACCTATTTGCAGGCTATTTCTCTACTGAAATAAGATCAAAGAAACAAAGAATACCAACAAAATTCTATTGGATTTTTTTTAACACAGATCAACAACTTTAATACTGGATCACTCAGACAGCAGATGCCTTTCATTTTTCTTTCAGTGATGCCTGAATAATTCCTCTCCCTTCCAATGCTTCTATGATGCCCTGCCCTGTGTCATCTGACCAAGCCACGATGTTCTCCTATCCTCTGCTCAAAATAGTATGGTCCTGACACAGGAGGAGACAGATGCTCTAACTCAGTGCATCATGACACTCCCAGCCACTCAGCAGCCCAGAGAAGGAATAAGTACAGATAAGGAGGAAAATGTATTTTGGAGCTGTTAAGTGGAGAAGCACTTTAAAGTCTACCTAATTCTCAGAGAAAGCAAAATTGCTGCTCTGTTGAGAGAATCATGTCCTCTCCAACCAAACAGGCTTAACAGAGTTGCTGCTGTGAGATGCCAGAAGCAGAGGCTCAGACACAAAGAGCAGCTCCCAAGGCTCATGTGGTCCCTCCTCACTGTGGGGAGCTGGAGAGGGGAAACATGAAGGGCTGGATTTTCATGAGTTCTGAATCCACATTTCCAAGCATCACAAAATAGCATCTTTATGGGCACTGCAGATGATTTTGTGATAATGAGCGAGGCAAAAGGGGCAGTTTCAGCTGCCGCAGGATAATCTGATGCCATTGAGTCCTCAGTTCTGCAGCTGTGCTTAGAGAAGCAAGTTGTGCAACAGCCTTACCAAGAACAGTAGAGAGGTATCATGGAAAGGTTCACAGGAGGGAGAAATCACTTCATGACTATGAAAAGCAGACAAGAACAGGCAATTATACTTCTACAGGTAGAAAATGGGGCTTTTAGTTGTCAAGTGAAGTCTAAACTCCTATTGAAACTCCTCAGCACTTCAAGACTCAGGGACTGAAACGTTAGCTGTGTCTCTGCAGGAACCAGAGCCCCGAGGTGCTGCCCCTGAACTGGAGGAAGCCAGAAGCACACATTGTCCACAAGCAGCCGTGGCTGTGCCCCCTCACACTCCCCAGCCCCAGCTCTGCAGCCAAGGACTCTTGTCTCCTGACCCCCCACATGCCAAGCTCCCCCACGCACAGAGCCAGGACCAGCCTCACCCCTCCATGAGCCTCCAGGGCTCAGGTGCCAGGAAAGGTTTCAGAGGCACGATTCCCTGGGACACCTGCCCCATTTGCCAGCAAGCATGGGCAGAAACCACCCTTGCAGGGAGGGTTAGTCAATACCCAACATCTTGCGCACAAACCCCAGCACAGACAATGTCACAGGGAGAACCATAGGCATTTGCTTCCCTTCAGGTACCATTTTCCAGTGACATAAATTCCACTGAGCTGCAGAAAGCTTTTTTTCCTTTTAGTTCCGCCTTGCATTGAAGGTTACTAAAGATGAGGATGAAGCTTTTCATTCTACACCATCTTTTGCAGCACAAAGCTACTCGCAGATTTTTGAGGCTGTGGAGGAATTATATGACACCCAGGAAGTGCTGGATGATCTGTACCTAGTTACACATCCTAAGACCCTCTGGCAAAGTGCCCTGCAGTTTCCTGCTGCTATGCCACTAAAATAGAAGAAAAATTGTTTCCGTATGAATCAGCACAACCAGTTATCTTTTGCTTGTTTTATTTGGCCGAGTAATTTGGTTTTGGGAGAGAGAAAATTGTACACATGATCCCATGAAGCATCCCCAGTCAAACACCCACAGACCTCAGGGAAGGCAAGTGACTCTGCACTTGGAAGCCAGAATATTGAGACAAATGTCTATTTCTTCCACCTACAGGGCTGTTAATCTGACCCTGCAGGCTCTGCTGAGGCAAACAGGCAGCACCTCCCACAGTCCCTGGGGGAGCAAAGCACGGGGGGGTGGCTGGGCTGGCACCGGGGCACCCACGGATGCAGGGTCCCTGCTGGGCACTGCTGAGCTGAGATCATTTACTGCACAGACCATTCCTGCTCTGCTTGTGCAGGGAGTTAAGAGCTGCTGTGAAGGCAAAGAGAGTAGGATATGACATGACTCCTTTTCTGCCTGTGACCTTAAAAAAGACCCTTTTATTAACAGAGGATGAACAAGGACAAATATTTCTTTCTTGCTGGCAGCCATCTGTATGGCTTGCAGTCATTACATGCAAGGTGACTAACAAGCCTGAGAACTCCTGGTTTGTCACAGCCCCGGGAGCAGAGCCCATCACATCACCCTGAGCTGGGGGACCTGCTTCCCACAGGGTGCTAGTTGGGAAAGCACCAGAGACCACCCCAGACCCCAACACACACCACCCATCTCTCATGGGGTGCACCTGGTGGTGATAAGCAGGGAGCAAAGGCTGGCATGCAGGAGAGGTACAAGACAAAGGGAAGCTGGAATTTATTACTGTTTATGATCACATTAACCAGGGGATGAATGTTCTTTAAAAGGAGCTGACCAAGAGGGCCACCATGTAAAACAGTGAAGCTCACAGCAAGAGGCAATACTTTCTCAGTCAGGTCACAGGAGGCAGACCCCCCTGAAGGGCAGTGCTGCTGTCCCCAGTTTTCATGCCCTTTGCATGCCAGCCTCCCTCTGGGGACATCCTCAGCCAGGCATGTTATGCTGTCCTGCTCCTCTCACCTGGATCCCTGGGATCCCAGCCACATGAGCTCAGTCTGTGGTGCATATTTGAAAGGTCAGGATCTGACTCATGACTCTAGTATTGTGACATTTTTGGCTCCCTTTTAATAATTTTCTTCTGTATGTTTCATTCACTGCCCACCAGAACTTCTTGTCCTCCCAATTATGGTGAAAATAAGTTATTAGTAATAGACTAAATCAGGAACTACTTTAGAATTACTGACAAATACAGAATCTCTTCCAACAATATGAATTCTTCATCTTCTTCACTCCAGTGCTGGTGTGGAGATAAATGTTGGACCAGGTTTTCCACATTAGCTGGAGTGTAGAACACAGGGCAGATTACTTCTGTCTGCTACTATTAATGTGTATCTTTAAAGCCTGACATTTAAGAATAACTTACCAATACAGAAAGGAAGACAAAAAAAGCCCATCTGTAGGATCCTAGTTGTTAACCTGGGGTCTCCTTTTCATTTCCAGTGACAGAGCTGACACTTCTCTGTGCAGAAAACTGGTGCCCTTTTCCTTAAACCCCAGTCTCACTGCATCAGCAAGAGGCATTCCAGTCCAGATCATATGAACTCCCAAATCTTTTTGACAGTAATTCATATTCCTCAGCCTAGACCAATCATGCCCAGCTATTTCACTCCTGAGATCTCAACAATTTAAAAACTGCATTTCCTCTGCAGCAATTTTATTCCACATTAATGTCATGTCTTTTATGTCTCATTATTTGGCAAATGTTAATTCATACCCAGCCCTCCTGTGAAGCAGAGAAATTGCTATCATTAACTTCATTTTATGGAAAGGAGAGAGTGGAAAATTAAGTGATTTGCTGAGGGCAAAGAAGGAGAATCAGTATTAACATGGGAGTAAGAGCTCAAAGGTCCTTTCTCTGAACCATCCCTCTCCTAAGCAACCTGAGTTCCAAGCATCCTTTTTTGGGAAGCCAGCACAGGGACCTGCATCACTCCGCTGACATCTTCTCTGTTTTACTCCACATAACCTTTTAACAAACACCAGGGTTGCCCAGGCACTAGAATAACAAAGACAGTCTGCATTCCCCCTTCCATCCAGCAAACCAGCTGCAACTTGCCTCCAAAGTCCCCGCGTGTGATGCCCCTTTGCTCCAGCCTGAAGAAGATGCCAGGCCAGAGTCTGCTCCATCCATCTGCCAGGGCCAGGCCTGGCAGCAGTGGGGCAGAGCCAGGCACCGCACAGCTCTGGAGAGGCTTAGTCACACCCGCAGGAGCAGGTGGCACAGACCCTGTGCACCACACCGAGGTGAACCGATGGTGGCATTCCTGTCAGTCACGGCTCTGATGAGCAGAGGTGGCATCTCTGGCTTCCCAGAAGGCAGGGCTTTCTCAGCTGTTTTTATTTTTGCCTGGTGACCCGTCTGTCACACAGGAGCAGAGAGCCAGGTCCGAGCTGTCACAGGGCTGAGCCACTGCAAGCATGCCAACAAGCTTGACACTGGCATGAGACTAGCCCTCTCCTCAGCAGTCACTGGGCATCCTTTCATGCTACATGTACTGGAAACCACTATCTCAGCTGGCAGAAGCCTGGATTGCCAAAAACTACATCTCAGCTTGAGGTGGTGTCAGGAAAGATATTTTTAAAGTTCTGGACAAGCTCAGTGAAGTGGAATTACTTGGAAAAACTGTGTGCACAGGAGATAGATGTTGTTGCACACAGAAGATGCTGCACTCCTCAGATCCAGGCAACAGAGCAGGCAGAGCGTGCACAGCAGTGTGGGGATACTTTCCTGTTGCTAGTGCTTCAGACTCTTATTGAGACTGGAGGGGAAAATTCTCACTATGCAACCAAGATACAGATCTCATTCTGTTGGAGGAGATTTTATTTCTCTACTACAATTTGGGTATGTGTTTAGCTGTCCAAGAAATGAGTTCATTAAGAGTTTTATTTTAGCTTGAAGGATGATTTTGCCACCAAAAAAAACCCTCTGCTATAAAAATCATATTCATTGATTGCTGAAGGCTGAGCACAATTAGAGACTTCTTCACTATTTAGGACTCAGGCTTGACTAGGGGAAGTATTTAAGACATGGGATGTTTTTACCACATGAATTGCCGAGTTAAAATAGCATTAGTAGCAGCAGAACCAGGCTGCAGCAGGCTTCCGTTCCCAGGCTATCGAGAAACCCAAACATATCATTCCTAGTAGTTTTGGTGTCAGTTTCAAATGTTTTCATTTTTTAAGCAATTGGCAGAAGGCCGAGCAAGATTGCCCAAAAAAAAATAAATAATATTTTCTGATCACTCTGACTGCTTTAGTACAAGTTCTTCACATCTGAACAGCAGCACTCACCTGCACTGCCAGCCCAGGGCTGGGAAGTACCAGTTTTCTGCATCCTATCCAAGTGAGCAGCTTCCTAAGCTCACTGTGTCTTTCCAAAGCATGTGGCTTTTATGGGAAAACAGAGGAAAAAGGGTTTTTTTTAGGAGCAACCAGAGGCACCTTCCATGTGCAGAGCTTTTTGAGGTTGCTCCTGCAGTATTCCCTCAAGATGGACGGTGACACATGGGGAGTTACACTCCTTGCCCTTTAAGCCTTGATCTGAAATGTAATACTTCAGGAATATGATGGTTTAAACAATTTTAGTCAGTGAGTCAGTTCCGGATTATCAGCCTACAGAGGGAGGGTAGTGACTCTCCCTCATAAATTAGCAACCAACCAGCTCCTGCCTTTGATGAATGTTATTTTAAAGACTCATCTTACTTATTAGCTCCAAGGACACTGCCCATTTATCACTGCAAAGGAACATTGCACACTCCTCCCCAACAGCTTTATTCCTGGGATGACTAGCCCAGCACTGCCAGAAAAGAATGAAGGGGGAGAAAGAAACAGATGTGGTCCCACCAAACATGTGGGAAGTGGGTGCTACTCTGGAAAAGTCACCTCAAGAGATGAGAAGAAGTGAGCTGGCATTCAAAAGACTTCCAGACCTAAAAGTATTAGAAAGCAACTAAACCTGCACCCATCTGCAAAGTTTTGCCTAGCTTGGAAAAAAGCAGGAAAGGTTCTGTGCCAAAATATGAGCAGTTCAGAGCCTGGGAGGGGGGGCTCTGGTTGCCTCATCTGACAGCAGCTTGCCTCTTGCCACATGCTCTCCAAGTCTTTATATGACCTATGCTCATTTCCATCAGCTCCTCATTTTGGCCACAAGTTGTACTGCTGCTGCTCCCCACACACTGGGGCTTGCTGGGGAGAAGCACCAGTTAAACAGCCCATGACAGTGGATGAAGCTGCTGAGTAACAAGTTCCTTGCACATGGCTTGGATTTCTTATCTCATTTCCTAGAAACTGTGAGAATCTGTGACTGTCCTTCAAGCAAGCTTGGCGATAGCAGCAAAGAGCCTCCTGGTTGACTGAGCAGAACAAGACATCCCAGAAGTATCAGTTCAATGAATATTTACTCTGACTCACAACGCACGATGGATGGAAGGGTGGCGACTGCAGTGACTGCCAAGATGTGATCCAACCTCCTAAGATCTCAGATCAGATTTATTTGTGCTCTCATTCCACCAGTTTGTGAAGACAGAAGAGGTCTGCCCTTCCCATTCAGTATCTGAGGGGATTACATTTTAAGTGAAGCGTGTACATTTGCGCACATGTGTGTACACACATACCCACTCACTTCCAAGGGCTAACCACACATGGAACTAGAGACTGATGTTGCTTCATCCTCGATCCAGAGGGATTCACCCTGGTTTAGAAGGGCTCACGGAGCTGAGGTTTCTGCCCAGCCTGGCAGATACTGGGCCTTTTCAAACACAACACTGCCCAGATGCTCTACTCCCCTTATGATGCAGTAGCAGAGGAATGCTGATGGCTCAGAGCTGATTACGTGCTCACGGCATCAATTCTATTTATTCCTCATAGGCTTCATGCCACCCTAATGTCAGCTCAGACAAGCTAAAGCATATGCTTATTTGGAACAGTGCTTTAAACTTAACTCTTCCAGGTGAGACCTTTCTTTCCAGGTGATGAGGTTCTGTTCCAGCATCTCTCCCTGAAAAGGCCCCAAAACTTGTTAACCAAGGGGGACAGTCCAGCACAGCTTGGACAAAATGAAGCATCTGACACCCACAGGAAGGTGAATCCTCTTTCCTGACCCCACAAACCCAAGAAAAGTTTCATAGGATTATTTAAAGCCCAAATCAGAGCTCACTGAAATTTGTTTCAATAGTCTTAAAAACAAGTAATGAAAGGCCACAGGGATCCTCCCATGAACTTCACTGGGACCAGGAAAATATCACCAATAGATTCACCATTCTTTCTTCCCAGGGTTTCTGCATTTCACCTTCCAGATCTTTCTTTTTTTTTTCTGTGCCCTACCTTGTATTATCTGAAGTGCTCTGTGAAGAGGAGACTATCACAATTAGGTTGGCAGGCTCATTAGCAAAAGCACAGAAATAAGGTTTGACTAATCCAAAATAAAGCCAAATTGCTGGGTATTCAGCACCTCTGAAACTGTGCAGGCAGGGCCAGATCCTGCCTGGGTGCACAGGCAGCCCCAGAGGAGCAGAGAAGTGCTGAGCAGCAGCAGGGTCTGTCTGAAGCAGGGGAAGGGTCTCTTTCATTGTGGACTTGCTAACAATGAGGAAACCCCGAAACTAATCCTGATGAAGTTGGTGACATAAGTCTACAGGTGGGTCCAAACCACAGAGCCCTGGAAGGAAGTCCAAGATGGATAATCAGAACAGGGACAAAGAGAAAATTAATGGCTCATTTTTGCTCACACTCTTTGATGTCTGTGTCTTAATGGAAGAAATACACAAGTAAGCCCTTTGCCAAGAACAGCAAAGATTCCTATAAAAGAAAAAAATCAAGCAGAAAGGCTTCTGTAATAGGAAAAAGTTACAAGATTTATTTTTTTTTTAAGCTATTGGCTGCCCCTGAGGTCAGGCAACAAAGAAGAACCAATATTTATACACACACACACTAATTACCAGGGACATTAGCACATCATACAAGTCTCCTAGGCTGAAAATATCACAGACTGCATGTTGCTAGGTACCTTGTTTTGGGAGCTACTGCCCCAAAGCCCAGTCAGCTTCAGCATACTAAGGAAAGGCAAAACCCTATTTCACCACAGTTGAGACTAAGCTCCCAGGGAAGGCTAAAACGTACATTGGAAAAAAATATCTCCCAGGAGAGAACAGACATTCTGGAGCAACACTTGAGTAGCTTGTTGAGGGTTTTTTTTTCCTGCTGAAGAGCCACAACAGAAGCAAAATTATAACATCAACTTCCAGCCCTAGCAGTAAGCCCCAGACCAGGTGTAAACTCTTCTCAGCAGAGCAGGAAATCAAAGCACATCTCTGATCCCCAGAGAAAGTCTCCAGGACACTGTGTCTGGAGACAGTGGAAGGCAAATGGTCCTTGAATTTCCCCTACCTTGCTGTACCTGGACTTGCACTTCACAAGGCCCAGCTCTCTGGATAGCAAGGAATTTCCCCAAAAATACCTTCTGGTGTATATCACACCTAGAGACAGAGGAATACAACTTGATATCTACTCTCCAAAGTCTTCCAAAGAAAGTTCATCATTGCCTGTCTTCTTCAAACTGGGAGACCAACTCAGAAAATTGGAGGAGTAAAAAAAACCCCAGCAAACCAAAACCAGAATAAGCCACTGAGAGGCCATGAGCTCACCTTTCTCTGGGAGCTGGACACACTGGATCCAGTCACCTGCTGGGAACAGCAGAGGAGAGTGCTGAGAAACCAGAGCCAAAAAGCTGCAGGGAGGGGCTCCTAGAAATCAGCCCTGGGTGATGAGGTGAGAAGCTGCAGCTTGCTCAGGGGACCCAGCCAGCACCTGAAGGGGATCATGGCCATCACACCTGCTGGGGTCTTCAACAAGCTCAATTTCCTTTTCTCACATTACTCAACAGCATCTGCAAGCTCCGGTGACAGCCCAGCCAGCTGCCAGCATTTTGTAACCTAAATGAACATTTATGCTTTGAAAAAAGAGTTCAGATGTCTTAAAGCAATGAGCCCTAATTAGCCAAGTCACCCACCATCCTCTGTCCCCACAGGAACATCTCCGAGCTTCCCCAGGGCTGGATGCACAGTCATCCTGCCAGCCCCGGGAAGGGCTTCTGTGCATTTAGCCACCATGCAGGGCACTCTCACCAGCTTCATCTAACACAGGACAAAAACATTTAGGGGTTGCCTCTCACCATAAGTCCACTTTAATTTAGGGGGTGTTGGGGAAAGGAGAACAGGAACAGTTCTGGGATTTGGGCAGAGTTGTTCCTGCCTGCAAAGCTCTGGCTTTAGCTGCCGAGACCTGATGCCTCTCTCCAGGCACAAGGACTGTAAGTGGCTGTGAGTAATCTTGTTTGGCTGACATTTCCCTGAATTTATCAACTAACTTTTGATGACATTCCTGGCTAAGTACAAACACTGTAAATAAGGTAACTCTTTGGGAGCTGGCGTTGGTGGATCCAAAGCATTTTTAATAATGCTTCTGATTATTTTTGCTATATGAAAGAAAAAGGAGATAAAAAGAAGAAATACGCGATCAGAATTGCATGTTTCACTTTTGCAACACACTTTAGTTGAAAGCCCTGTAGCCTTTCAAGCAGAATGAAATGATTGTGTTCATGTAAGAAGAAGGGAGCACTCTCCCAGAGAAGAACAGAAAGACCTGATCTTATACCTGGGAACTCAAAAATACCCTGGAGGCAGATAAACTAGCTCAGTATGCTGCAGGTGATAACACAGCCAATAACCCAGGACCGTGGGCATTCTGTATATGATGTTCTGTGGGTCTGATTCCTGGGCAGCTGAGGACAGAGCAGCAGGGCTGGCAAGGTGCTGGGGCCCCTGGTCCCACAGCAGGCTGGGGTGCATGCCCAGAAAACCTTGTGACCTGGGTGTAGCTGTGGGACCACAGCCTATAACAAAGCCTCTGTCAATTCCACTACACAGCCAAGGAAATGTTTTGTGTCTTTCACGAAAGCTGTGGAAACAAGCAATGATTTATAGTAACTGATTTATGGTCTGATTCTGCCACTTCTCCTCGCTCCCTGTGCAGGGCCTCTGTTGTGGCACCAGCTTCCTAGGAGCGGGTGGTTGAAACTGACCCTTGTTGCTAAACACAGCAGGAGCTTCAGGGAGAAGAAATTGGAGAAAGAAAAATTAATGGCAAGTAATAACAGTATTCATCACTTAAAAGCTTTCACAGAACTTTTGCAAATACGAAGTAATTACAATATTGAATGTGAGTAGGTGTTAGTGAGGTGCAGGTTTGAGCTCTACCTTCCTTCAGAAAAGCATTACCAAAATATTAATTTGAAAGACCTGACTGAAGATTAAGTCTTCAGCTTTCAATTGCTAAAACAGAGGTGAGAAAATGGGATTTTGATGATAAGGGAAACTTACTGGAGTTCCAGAAGAAACTCAGCAAAGTTTTAGCTGGCACCACTTCCCTTGCACTGGGCCACCGGGCTGATGCGCCAGGAGAGCCCAGCACTGCTCCTGGCAGCACCAGGACCATGTCCTTCCCTGGTGCCTCAGTTCCCCTCACTCTCCTGTGATCCAAGCAGAGACAGCAGTGCCATCAGCCCTTTCCCCAATCTTGTGCTCACTCTTTTTTTCCCAGGTAAGTCCGAGTGACCGGCAGGCCGGTTGTGCCCAGGTAGCCATCCTGCAGCAGGCAGGAGATGGGCAGAGCAGGCAGGAGATGGACAGTGCAGGCAGTGGCAGAGCAGACAGGAGATGGACAGTGCAGGCAGTGGCAGAGCAGTAAACCCAGGCAGCTGGCAGGGTCCAGAGCATGGAGGAAGAGGGAAGAAAGTGCTTTCCTGAGAGATGGTGTGATGTTCACTGCAGTCTGGCAAGGAATTGCTGGACTGCAGCCCAGTACCTGCCACAACACAACAGGCAGGAAGGATCCAGGGCTCCTTTCATTCCTGTGACATCTCTTTTGTAGTTGACACTCATTTAAAAAGCACCTTAATCTGGTTTTTCTTCAGATTTTTGTCCAGGGCTGTGCAATGCCCTGATACAGTTCTGAGGGGCTCCCTTTTAGGAATTCAAGGCCTTGACCCTCAGGACCTTGTCAAGTTTTTATTTCAGCTGGAAGACACATTAATGATGGGGGAAATATCTGTGGGATTCATCTGTTTGTTTTCACTTCTGCAGGGCAAATGTTTTTCAACACTTTTGTGTATATTCATGTGCAATATTATGACTAACAAATCATAGACTGGAAGGAAGAGACATTATGTCAGAGGATGAAAACTGACACTGCCAACATTTAGTTCAATTTCAGCGGAAATCTGTCACCTACCTTGTCTTTTTTGGAAGAGTCCAGAGTTTTAAGTTCAGCGTATCAGTGGCATTTGGCTGCTCTCTGCCTTGGCTGACCACTGCAATTCAGCCATCAAGACCTATTTTTAGACATATGAATAACGAAGAATTTTTGGAGTGGATCCTGAAATGTCCTGAAACTCATCAAGAATGTGACAGTGGCACTCAGCGGAGCTTGCTTGCAAGTGCTTTATTTGTTCGTTTGCACAGTGCCTTTTTATCCAAGCACTCCTAGTGAGTCACATTTCCTCTGCCCACGGCTTCCCTGTAAAAAGTAGGATAATAATGAGGTCCTCTTTTGCTAACTTAGTATTCAGCACAGGTCCAGGAAGCTAAGCTTCGCTATTGATTGTCTTCTATGGTTGTGAGTACAAAAGCCTCTGCCAAAGTCCTCTCTGCCAGGCTGGCTGGTTAAGATCTGTCAGTGAAGTGTTTGGAACACAATTGTTCCACTTCCTCTGCCGATCTGCACTATCTCTGCTGGGAACTCTGGACTTGCTGGAGTTGTCCAGCTGGGCTGTGTTAAGAGCTCGAGGTCAGGCTACCTTATCTTATTTATTTTAATGTGTTCTTTTAACTTGGATGCAGAACTCTTCAGATGTATATTCTGCCTGAGGCCCAGGAGGTCCCTGCCAAGGCAGAGGGCAAAGCTCCAGAACTACAGCACTGGCATTAGCAACAAGTGGTTTAAACTGGGGCACACCCCTGGAAAAGGAGCGTTGTCTGATCCATCAGGACCTTGTCTTGAGTTGCAGGTGAACTTCCAGGGACATGCATGCACACACCCCAATCATCTTTTATCATATACTGATAATCTCATCTCCTATTGCAGACGGTTAACATTCTCCAAAGAGCCCAAGTTTATATGGTGTGTCTCAAGTCTCAAATATTGTCTTGATAGGTTTTTTCAAATTCTCTGAGAAATTCCTCATATTGCTATAGCACTGGTGAAAACCAGTGTAATGATAAACCTGCATCCTACTTTCCACTGCCAAAGCAGCTTGAAAATTCACAAAGCTGCTCATCACGGGTCACAGTTTGGAGGACAGGCTGATGCCAATGTATGACACCCCTAGTTGGTGATTCCTGCTCCCATACCAGACACCTTGGAGGAAGGCAGCAATGGCAACACCTTTCCTAGGTGGGGTAGCACCAGGTCAACTATTTGTACCTCTTAGTGATTCCACCGTCCATGTCCAGGTGGAAGATGGACACACACACACTACCCATGGGGGGACACACAAAACTGTGGGAGGGGGACACATGGAATCATATGGAATCATATGAAAGAGACCTTTAAAATCATCAAGTCCAACTGCTTCCCCAGCACTGCCAGGGCGCCACTAACACATGTCCGTCAGCACCACAGCTCCTCTCCGGGGATCACGGGAACTCCATCCCTGCCCGGGACAGCCCTGGAGGGGAAGAAATTGTTCCTCAGCTCCAACCTCAACCTCCCCTGGGGCAACTTGAGGCCGGTTCCTCCTGTCCTATCACTTGTGCCTTGGGAGAGGAGCCCGACCCCCCTGGCTCCAACCTCCTTTCAGGAAGGTGTCAAGGAGACACGCACCGCCGCGGGGACACACACCATCACCCGCACTGAGGGTGTGACACACACACAGGGACACCCACCCGTGGTGTGAGTGACACGCAGACAAGGACAGACACACAGCAGCCCCGGGCCCCGCACGCCGGCAGCCCCGCACACCCGCAGCCCGGGTCCCGCACAGCGTCAGCCCCGGGTCCCCCGGCCCCGCACACCGGCAGCGGGTGCAGCCGCAGCGCCCCCTGGCGGCCCCCTCGGCCCGGGGCGGTCGGTGCGGGGGGTGTCGGGGTCTCGGGAGGTGTCGGGGTCGCGGGGGATGTCGGGGTCTCGGGGCCCCGGGCGGGTGTGCGCAGCTCTCGCCAGCACGAAGCGTGTGGTGACCCCAGCAGCTCCCCGGCAGAGCCGGAGCCGCCCGCCCACCCCTCCGGCCCCGGTCCGCACCTCCCGGTCGCTGAGAGCACTTCAGAGCCGGAGCTCCAAACGCTACAGCAGGTTCTGCTCTGCTGTCTGAAAACATCCTTCTCCCTACCCCATAGCCGCGGCTCGGCCTCGGCAGACTCTGGAAGATGAGAAAGATGCAGGTGGTGAAACTGTCCCCCCCAAAGCAGAAGCCCAGCTGAGCCCTCCCCAGCACAGGGGACACCTGCACACACACCCTGAAGTTCCCGGCTCCCTTCCCAAGTTAAAATGTTAACACAAACATCTGTCTGAAGTAGGGATAATGGAAAAAAAGAAAGCAGCTTCTTTCTCTCTCAACACACCACAGGAAAAGATCATTGACATGGCTGTTTAGTAAGAGCAATCCCGAATGTACAGGAGTGTTACTGAACTCCTGAAACTCGACCTTCTGTTTAAAGATGCCGGCTGTGGTGCTTCTCAGTGTCTCTGATTCAGAACCAGACATTAATTAATAGAATCTCAGCACTGGGTCCCATGGAAGCTCTTATATGCATAAGACCTGCTGTATTTTTGTGCCTATTTAATGTAAAGCTTCCTCTGAGAAATAAGGTGCTAAGTGAGCTGTGAATCAGCAGGGCAACACGGACAGAAGTTGCTTCCAGGTTACTGTGGCTCCGTCAGTAATGTTTGAATTGGCAGCAGTCAGAGAAGCAGGTTTTGCTGTTATTAAGAAAAAAAGTCTGTTCCATGCCTCATACACAGATTCTGGAATAAAGCGAAGGAAACTGCCAGAGAAACAAACCTCTGCATTTGAGCAAACCAGCAGAGGTGAAACAGCTGAGACAATGAGGTACAGTTGTAGAAGTAAAATAACTGTGCAGTGTTGGTAATGCTAATCTTGTGAAGAATTACAAGAGCTTCAGTTATGTTGGGACCTCGGTGGGACACATTCCAGCTGAAAAAAATAGACTCAGAACTTCCAGGCCTTTGCGTTCACGGTGGGGGAGAGATGGGACATGACGTGGCACGTGTTAAGTGCTACCCAGTGGGTCCCCAGGCCTTCCACGAGCTGCCAGCAGCTCATTCCCTCCTGCCTCTGGTTTGGAGACACAATTGCTCATCTTTCTTTGTGGTGGCACATCCCAGAACAACACCTTGCCTGTGAACAGCCTGTGGGTTTTAAGCAATCGATGGGACAGCTTTACACCAGTTTTCCATGAGCTGAATGTCAATACAAATCCCATTTACTCCCACCCACTTCTTGTCAGGATAATATTAAAACCAAAGATGAATTAAAGACAGTTTAAGAGTCAGCACAGATGACGATTTTCCACTTGACAAAGCTGAGAATTTTGTTTTCCTAGTAAAAAAGAATGATTTCTCATTTTGCAATATAAAATATTGACCTTACCAGATACCGATCTCCATCCAAATAAAGTCATCATGAGACTTAATGCCTTTCTTGTAAAGAAAAAAAATCAACAAGGAGCAATTTGTGAATCTGAGTCAGTGATCAAGAATTCAAAAAATGGACAAAGTCCACAGTAGAAGTAAAGTTGCTATTAGTTTTACCAGCTTAATTATTACATGACTAGCTAATAATTACTGCACTGGCAAGCTCACCTCCTGCACAATTAGCACTGGATTATTTAGTGATAGCAACAATCCTAAATGGAGGTGACCCATCTGATTCTAGTAATGCATTTGCGAGGTAGAGCCTTTACCAGCGAGCCCAGATTTCTTCTTGTCGCAGTTACAGACAAAATGAGTCAGGATGCCTTTCCCCCCTCCTCTCCCTTACACCTCTCTGTTTCTTCATCTCCCTGTTTTCCCAAACAGAGGCATTTGGTCTGGTTTAGGGGAGCATCCCAGTGGTCTGAGCTTTAATGGTGCAGTTCTAACAGCTCAGGATGCAACTGTTCCCCTGTGGAACAGAAGAGATGCCCCTGAGAGCCTATCTTCTATCTCCAAGTGAAAAAAAAAACCTATCAGTTCCACAGAACATCTTTTACAGAGGTCTCTTCTCTGATTTCACAGCACATTTCACACCATCAGATGCTATTAAACCTCCACTGGATGCTATAAAATATTGAGCCACAACCCAGGCACACAGGTCAGCATCCAGGATGGCAGCCACTCCTTTCAGAATGAAACGAAGACATTTGTTGCTTTCCCCAGTGTCCCACCCAGGCTGAGAACCTGCCTCCCTCTGTCCCTGCCCAGCAGCCTGGGGCTGCAGGGTGCTGGGGGCTCTGGCCACTCTCGTGCCTGGATATTTTAATGCAGATGTAGGACTCTGTATTAGGTGCAGAGCTAGGAATTGATGTAGCAGCTTCAGGGCATCTGTCTGGGACTTTGCTATCTTACCTCCAGCTTTGTTCAAAGAAACCAGGTCTTGCACAATCACACTACATGAGCAGATCCTTTCAAGCAAACATGACTCCATCAAGCAGCTTCAGAGAAGTGTGAGAGCAGCATAGCAGCCTCAGTACACATCTCCTCCCCTGTTTGCTTGGTGACAGGCGAGCAAGAGCTCAAGGTCCCCAGCAAGGGGAAGGGACCCACAAGATGGCCAAGGATCCTGGCAGGAGCACATGGGAGAAAGGCACAAGAAATCAGGCTCTGCTTCAGTTCATAGAAGTGCTTATTGAAGAATAAGAATTAAATGCAAGCTACATATGCCTGTTCTCCTGTCTGAACTGAGGCACCCAAGATCTGCTATTTTCTGCATGGAGCTGCAGTGAAATGCACAGGAGTGAAGCCACATCTATAGTCGGCACACGTCCACGGCTGACTCCTCATCTGGGTAAACATAGCTCTGCTTTTTACAGAGGGCTTTTCATTCTGAAAGATGTCAAAACACATGCAGACCTAAGTTTTGGTTGTGGCTTTGAGGCTGCCAGGAGCAGCAGTCTGTGCTTCGTTAATCGTCTTGTAGGAGGCAACAGCTCCCTTTCAAGACTTAAAAGTTACACAAAACCCTCAGAAGAGAGAAGTCCTAAACTAGATACTTTATTTGTCTGTTATCAGCCCTTAAAGCCCATTGCTGCATCAGTTGTTGTTGTATTACAGCCATACAGAAGCTTTAACAGAGCTCATTTTAAAGCAAGATCATCTGGTGGAACTGCATAGAATGATGGCAAAGTTTGCCAGACTTTTACAAAAACATAAGCTTTTGACAATGGCCTCAAGGAAATAGCTTTTTTTTAAAGGCAGCTCAACACTGCCAGATTGCAGATTCTTATTGGAGAAAGCACTTCTTGTGTAAAGAGGAGCAGGGGATGTGCAGTTGGGAAGTTTTCAATCTGGGAGCGAATCCCTGCCAGGCAAGGGACATCTCCACGTGCCCGCTGCTGGCACAGGCAGCTGGTGGGTGGGACCTGCTGTACATCGAGCATCCCTCTGTGCAGAGGTCAAAGGAAACCAGACCCAGCTTGCTGTCCTGCTACAAAAACGAGCAGCAAGATCTGACTCTTTAATTTGTCCCAGAGTCATGAGCTCTAGCATCTCTCTGGGAGTGGGTTGGGATATACACACAGACTGCATTCCAGTGGATGTTTCCAGCATAGAAAGAACATTTGAATGAGAAGACATTTCATTACATTACTCACCTTAAGAATGTTGTATTTGGGTTTGTGGTTGGTTTGTGTTTTTTAACAAGAGACATCTTGTTTATAGAAACCCTCCCAACAGTTACATTATGGAAATGCCATTTACTGTCTATGAAATCCAAGTTTTCCAGACAGTAAAAAGCCCAGCTTAGTAATAGTGTCAGGTTTGTGCTGTTAGTTACAGAGATGCATCTGCTCTGCCAGCTCAATTCAGATCTCCACTTACACTTTCTTAGCATAAAGAAAATAAAAGCTCACACAGTCAAGCCTACAGAAGAGTGTGTTAAACACATTCCTTGTAGGTGACTAGAGGAGATATCTGAGTCTTGGGTGCTTGTCCTCTGAAGAGATATTTGTAATTCCATATCCTCTCCTAAGCACACTCTTCTGCAAAGTAACCCCTACATCAGGGTCGAGTGGTCTCTGTGCACCAGGGGAGCATCCACTGGGAGCACTGGCGTTGGAACCAATAGGGTGCCTGGCAGTGCCTCAAGCCACAGGAGGTCTCTGCTCTTTGGTGTATTCTGTCCTGTCCTCTCCTATCTCACAAGTACCTCAGGAAAAAACAACACTTGTGCTACTCTTACCTCAGCCAGCTTCTCAGTCTCTTTTTTAGAGGAAATATATTTAAGTCACATGCCGACATTTTTCTACCTATCAAAATATCCCGGGTTTCATATTTAAATAGCCTTTCACCAATTCACAACGGTAGCAAAGTGCCAGTCTTCACTGGAGATGCCAGGCTGTAGACTACTGCAGTTAACATTATTGTGCATGGGAAAGATGAAAGTCACTTTCCTTTCACTGTCTTTTGATCGCAAGACCGAGACAGTGCTGAACATACACAAATAAAGACACTGATTATTCTCCCCGAGGAAGAGAAGAACTTTCACAGCCATTGGTTTGAAGTTGGCCACAAGCTCCCACTTGCTATTTGTCACCACCATCCCAATCTCTCCCTGCCATGCCAGGGCTGGCTCCCACCGCCACGTGTTGGAGCAGCAGCTGCAGCCCCGGCTGTCCAGGCACCGCCTGCCCACGTGCCGAGGAATCCAAGTTATTCCACCAGAGCAGGAGCCGCTGCTCGGAACTCAGCAAGCGCTGCTGGAGGCTCCTGGGCACCCCGGGAGCCACGGGATGCAAGGGGCAGTACTTGAGGCAGTTGCTGTGGTGTGTTATCAGAGCGTGTTATCAGATGCTGTTTGAGCGGGGGACTATTTAAAGGTTTACAAATTAACTCTTTCCTCTAGTGAGAAATTTTTCTATCTCCTGCTTTTTGGTTTTAAGGATTGCAGAGGTGTCCCCAACACCTAGAGTTACAGTGCAGGGTGCCCTGGCCAGCAGCTTCCCAGCAGGCTGACTCGATTTACCCAGGCTCTGAAACATTCGTTGTGCTTTCCAAGAAGTCTCAACTTTTGCTGACAGTTCACTCAAGACCCCTCATTCTGGAACCCACACATGGGCAGTCCATCCCCGGAGATTTTTGAAAACCTGACTGGACAAGGTCCTGAAGAAGCCAAGCAGAGACTGAAGCTGGCTTGCTTTGGGTGGAAGGTCGCCCTAGATGGTCTCCAGCAGCCATTTCCAACTCAGTTTTTCCCGTGACTGCAGTTACAACACGATGCTGCCTGGCCATCAGCTGAAGGGTTTAGCTCTCTGTAACAATTGGCTGAACACTGGATATGTCTGCCTTTGCAGAGTTCCTCTGGGAGGATGCCCTTGGCTTCTGGCAAGTGCTGCCTCTTTTATAATGGCAGTTCTCCACCCAGGCATGCCTGCAAGGGGGGGAGATGGACTGCAGAGCGTGGCTCTGGGCTGCGCTTCTTTGCCGGCACACACACAGCAAGGACTTCAACTCGGATCTGAAGCTCTCGTTCAGCCAACAGTAGATGAAGGGGTTGTAGCAAGTGCTGCTCATGGCAAACCAGTGAAAAGCAAAGTACAGAGCGTTGCTACTGTGGA
Source organism: Ceyx cyanopectus (assembly GCA_013401355.1). Lineage (NCBI taxonomy): Eukaryota > Metazoa > Chordata > Aves > Coraciiformes > Alcedinidae > Ceyx > Ceyx cyanopectus. Next base: position 75,718 of record VYZU01028848.1, on the reverse strand, counting down.
TGGCCCTACAGGAGATCAACACCACATAGCAGTTCAGGGGGAACCAGCAGACTGCAAACACAATCACCACCACCATCAGCATCTTCAGTGTCATCTTCTTTTTCCGTTGATGGGCATAGTATTGCTCCATGGTAAGGTCCCCAATGGCATTTCTCAGCCATAGCTTCTTGGCCACCATGGTATATGTGATAGAGATCACAAGCAAGGGCAGGACATACAAAAGAACAAAAGTAGTCAGGTCCAAGTACTTCCAGAAAAGATCAGCAGGAGGAGGGAAGCTGGGGAGGCAGACCATTCGTATTGTTCTGTTTCTGGTGACCAAAGAGAGAAAGAACTGTCAATTCCACTACCAGATGCACACAACACCCAGAGGACAAACATTTCAGCTATTCCTGCTGGTTTCACTAATGGTACAGATAGCTGAACTCCTTCAGGAACATGCACAAGTGCCACTTACAATGGAAAACTTTGCTTTAAGTTTGATCTTTTGCCCCAATGAAGATATTTTAAACACATTCCCAGGAAAAGAAAGAAAAATAATCTGTACTGACATCTGTGTCCTCTAATGAAGAGGAGCACCTCTCTCCTGTGCCTGCCTCAAATCATAGGGTTGAATCTCTGAGCCAAAATCAACTAACAAGCCTGAAAGCTAGTCCCTTGATTTTCACTGCCCTTCCATGAGAGACATGGTGCTTAGTCAAAGAGGAGGAAGACTTCTCTGTTTCACCTTACTTTCTGTTTTAATAACACAGGTGGAGAGATGTGTGCCTCACAATCTGTGAGGCCTTGACTGAATGTTATATATAAAAAAAACAACAACAACAAAACCCCAAACAAACAAAAAAACCCCAGCATGACAAAGCCTTACCCGATATAAAATCTTGTCAAGGTCTGATAAATGGCATGAGGCAGTGAGAAGCAGCTGGCCAGGACCCAGATGATAATGATGCAAATCCCTCCTTTCACCATGGACATGCGAGGCTTGAGGGGGTGCATGATAACCTGCAGAGAGCAACCAGCCCTGAGCAACTTCAGTTGATAAGAACAAGCTACAACCTTTAGGAAAAAAGAATGGATCTTTGCTTTCCCCATGCCCATGAGCATGCTGATCCCCGACCCAAACAGCATGTGTGCTCATCAGGACAGCAAGGAGTGCTCAGCATGGGCATCATGTGGCACACGTTGAAAGCCAGGAGGTTGTTCTGGCTTGGGCTGTAGGGTGTGCAAAAAGCCTCCTAATTGCTACAGGCAGGGTCTCCAAGAGAGATGGGCAGCCATGGGACTCACAACATTGACAGGCTCATAGACAGAATGAACCTGACCATAACTGAGAACCACAGTTGGGTGCAGTCCTTGGCCATCCCAGTACTAACAAATGTGAAGGCTGGTCTCTCATATTCAGGGTTTACCCTGTGTGGGTCTGGCCAAGCAGGGTGTACTCCATGTGTGCTTGCTGCTCAGGAGGCTTCCTCAGCCTCATGTTGCAGTTCAAAGTGCTGCAGCAGCTCTGCACCCCTCCAGTCTAAAAATGCAGAGGAGAGACTCATTCTACAGGACTGAAAAGAGTCTAAGGACTGGAAAATTTGAGGAGTTGTGTATTAAGTGTTACTCCTGGTCCAGTGCCCTGAGCAGAAAAAGACACTCAGTGTCACCCAGCAACTGGACTCCAGAGATCATGATGGTTAGATATCTGCTGAGCTACATGCACTATGGATAATTATATTAGACAATGAAACAATAATTAAAAATAGGCCTATCATGTAATCCAAATGATCTCTGGGCTGATGAAGTCTTTGGTATTTTATGCATGTCTTCTCTAGTCTCATTTTATATATATATATATATACATACATATACACTTAATCAAGCATCTACAACTGCCCTGGAGCACCTGTCTGCTCTGGCACCCCTCAGGACTTGCAATATTTTTAGAGGCAAGTGTTGATCTCTCTTTGCTCAGTGACACCTCCTTCTGTCTTAATATCCTTGGGCCCTAGTAGCTAATTCCAGTGTTGAGGAATCTACTCCACTGAATTTAAAGGAAGGTATTGTGTTTGCCCTTAATTAAACAAAGGCCTCTGGATACCTGGCCATGGTTTGCAATCAACCCCTAATCTACTTACTACAATAAGGCATTATCAAAATGCTTTGCTTGCAGAAGCTGTAATTTTGCACATAGAATGGGCAGACTACCAAACTTTTTGTGGTAGAAAAAGAGACAGAAATAGATGATCTATACTGACAGCCACTGTAATTTTCTGACACCAGATGGAGCACATCCCAGATGATCAGAGTGGGATCTGTTATTGTTTTGAACTTCATCCAGCCATGTCCTTTACCATGTGAAAATACTTTTTCCCTGGGCAGCCTGTCCCACCATCCTCACTACAAAAAGACACGAGGTTTTGTGCACTGCTGTGAAAGCTGCAGCTCTTCCCCTCCAATCCTTGATTCCCAAGACAACGCAGGTCTCCAGGTACTGTGATTTGAAGGAGGAAAAAAAAGTATTTGGAGCCTTATTTTCTAGCAAACCCGGGTCCGACGCACGTCACGTACCTGATGGCGATCCAGGGCGATGGCAGCAAGGGTCAGCACGGACACGTGAACGGAGCAGTACTGCACAAAGCGGCTCACGTGGCACATCAGCTTCCCAAACACCCACGTGCTGCTCACAAACCGCACCTGGGGGACACAGCAAAGTGATCAGAGGGTGGCTTCTCCAGGGAGCAGCACACAGGCTTCCCAGGGGCATGGTAAGGAAGAGATGCTTTAACATAGGCTCCTTGTGTTTTGTAGATGCACTATACATTACAAAATAAACATACTATACATCATACAACATATACTATACACCAAATCATTCTATGATTCTATACTCATTTTTTTTCTGGGGAAGCAGTGACTATGCAAGAGGCTCTGAAACACAGGTGAGATGTATTACACAGCACCAACAACCCCTCCTGAGGGGTGCTCTGTGTTTGCATGTGCCTCTGTACACGTGCACGTGTATGCAACGTGGCCTGCCTGGGAAATGTAAAAAAATCTTAGTCCAGCTCCTCGGTGAGGCTCTGCCAGAAAAAGCAGCAGCTTGCCTCCTTTAGAACAGGAGCATGGTTGCATTTGTGGATGCTGAAAGTTGCATGGGTTCAAAACATGGCAAGTTAAAGTAATGGAAGGAAAAAACAAACAAACAAAATCACTGAGGGCACTTAAGTAGCAAGGGCAACACCTCTGAGGTGGGGCTGCCTGTCTGTGGAGCACCCCTGCCCACCTGCCCTGTGCCTGCACTGTCCCTAGGGTCTGCAGCTGACAGCCACTGACCAGAGGTGGGTGCCAGCGTCTTGGCACACGCTGGTCTCAGCCTGACTCTCCTCTTACTTGTGTGAAATGCTACAACAGCAGTTAATTTAGGCAAACAGAGAGGAGAACTTCACCCTGCAGTTGAAAAAGGCTGTTTACACTTCCCAAACTGGGCTGGCTGCTGAGCCGAGCCGAGCTCTGCAGGTACAGAGCTGCCTCCTGTACCTGGGCAGGGAATCCAGCTATGCTGGGATGGGGGGGCAGGCAGGAGAGCTCGAAGCCTCCCTGAGCCTGCGGTAGAATTTCTCAGAGTTCCCAGACCACTGCTGTGGCTTTCCTGCACAGATTTGTCTCTCTCCTTCGTTAATCCTGTACAATATTTATGCCAAATTAATGTAACTCATTGTCAAAACAGATTAAGCTAATTTGAAATAAAGCACGTTTGCCACAAAACATCTGTCCACACAGAAAATCAGTGAAGACCAGCTAATCTGTTTTCAATTAAATTAATTTATTTCCCTCTGGAGACAACTCTAGTAGCAATGACTCTGTCACTGAAGTTGTAGCAATGTGCTGTTTCTTTGAAGTAAAGCTCTTTCCTAAGAGATTATAGTTATTTGATTGCTCGTGCCCAATGTGTGACTGTTGTGGTGCAAACACACAAGGGGGCACTATCCTTTCCCTGAACAGATTACTGGATGCAAATCCCACCAGAGCAAGGCAGAGAAATCCCACCAAAGAAGCAGGATCCTTTTAAGAAAAGGCAAATTCAAATGGGTAATTCAGGAAGGCAGAGGAACCCTATGGACAGCTCTGAGGAAGGACAGAAGCAGGAGGATTTGGGATGCTTTCAAACTAGAGGGCTGTGTCAACCTCAGTTAAACAGAGTCTCACTTGCAGTGACAGCAGGGCAAGGAATGAATCTGTTTAACTTTTCCTACCTTATTCTTTTAATATTTTTATATGCCTTATATTATTTAGTAACTGAAAATAAACAAAGGGCAATGAGCCCTGAGAAGCAGTTCATAGTGTCTGGGTCAGAGGCGTGCCAAGACAACACAGCTCAGCACAGACCCACCAGTTTCCCCTGCACAAAGGCTGACCTCATTTGCATCATTTACCATAGCAAACGGGCACTAACTGGACTTTCTAGTGTCAAACTTCTCCCCAATTCCTTCCCCATCAAAAAAGGGGGTGTCAGGGAAGGGACACAGCTGCACCTTGTCTGGGGGGAAAGGGGGGGGACAGAAAAATAACCAGAAACTCTGGGCAGCAGCCCATTCCTGGCCCGTGGGATGCACACAAGCACAGCACAGACACCAGCCACACGCGGACAAGCCGGCTGCTCACCAGCGTGAAGGGCGTGTTCAGGATGGTGATCATCACGTCAGCAACAGCCAGGTTGATGATGAAGAGGCTGGTGGCAGAGTGCATCCTCTTGTTCTTGATCACCACGTGGCACACCAGGCTGTTGCCGAAGAGCGAGATGCAGATGATGACGGAGTAGGCGACGATCAGCAGCGCCTTCACCGTCCGGCTCTGCGACTCGCCCTCGTACTTGGTCCCGCTCTCAAAGTCCCCCAGGTCTTCCAGGTCCAAGTCACTGTGGAAGAAGGACTGGTTAGGGAAGCCATACAGCACAGAGAAGAAGTTGGTTGTGTTGTGACTCTCGGCTCTCCAGAAGGGCTTGGAGACGTACTGCAAGGGGAACCACGTGTGCCTGCTCATGGCTCGGGAGGCAAAGCTCCAGCACTGCCTGTGTGCCCGTGCGGGCTGCACCTTCCTCTCTGCCCTCCTCACGGGCAGCTCAGGGGCTGCAGTCAGTGGTTCCTGCAGGAGGGAACACACACGCCTGCATTTTAACAAATCTGCCCTGTGATTGCAAACGACATAAAAGAGCTGAGAAATGGGTCCTTCTTCCTGTGCTGATTACATTTGAGCTTTGCTCCAGGGACTCTCCAGGTGCTGTCCTTTTCCACTCCCATATGTCCTACACACAGAAGCTGATTCAGACACTGAAATATGAGAGCTCCTCAGATGCTTCCTCTCTACACCTAGTGAATATTTCCTTTTGTGCACTGTTCTGCTTCTCTCCCACAACTTCTCCTTGGAAATCCGCTTTATTGGTTTTCCACATAGTCCTTCATCCATCAGGCGCCTGTTTCCCAAGAGTTTTCAGAGCTTGTCAGAATCAAAAAAGCAAGGGCTGCCTTTCCCTTTCGTTTCCATCCTCAGAGTGTCTCTGAGCCACACGCTGAGGCAGCTCTGCTCGGCGGCTGAGCGGTCCCTGCACTCCCACAGTATATAGAGCCTGCCAGCTGACACACCGCGTGTGCCAGAGCCAATAGCGCGTCTCCGGCTGCACTACCCACGGGAGGAACTGCACATAGACCATGGGAGAGTCTGACAGGTGCAGATCTATCAGAGCAGCAGAATTGAGAGTGGAAGTGCCCTGCTCTTCTGTCTCCCCTCTCCTCCTTCCTGGGTACCCAGCACAACAGCTACATGGGCTGCAGCATCTTTATGAATATGCAGCACGTTTCTCTCTGTCCCTGAGTTTCAGCAGAGAACATCTGAGGATTTCTGCCTCCAGCGAGCTCCCGGTGTTGTGCCTGGCACCATCCCCTTCTCACTCTCCCATGGCACAGAGGAGAGAGTAAGAAGTGAAATGCAACCTGGCAACACCGGGCTGTGGGACAGGCAGGAGAGGTTGAGCAGGGGCAGACAGGTCTGCGTAGAGGAGCAGAGACAGAAGTCAGTTTCTTCTCAATTTTGGTAAACTCGACATTCCAGCGTTCATTTGGCAGCACAGAATGTCTTTTTCTGCTTAAAACATAACTGGTTTCATGTCAGGTACCTTCAGAGATGCCACCAGGCTTCTCTGCCCCTCCTCAGCATCTCTAGAGCCCTTTTTCTCACGGCCCACAGCCAGCCTTTCCTGCACTCCTGCCCCAGGACTGGGCCAGGCACATGTCTAGCCTGGGGCACTAACTGGCAAGTGTGTTTCATCTTTTTCTTCATCGTTTCTGTGACATGAGGGTACCAATCACCTCAGTCAGGATTTTATTTAGAGAATAGTAAGTCACAAATACAACACTTACAGCTATGAGGATGGAGGGCTGCTGATATCAGAGGCTGGGCTCCTGCTTCCAGAGTTGAAAGGGCCATCATGTTTCTGCACCCATCTGGAGACGAAGCCTGTCAGGAACTGTTGCAGCTGATCTGGGGATGAATGTCACCATGTGTACAGGTGTGTACACACACACACACATACACACACACTCATGTCTAGGCTCCAGGGTAGGTGAACACCCGAGGGCATCTCCCCAGCAGCATTGCAGGGTCTGTGGACAGAGGCAGGGCTCCATCCTCCAGCTCCTTCACTCTCTGGATAGGAAGGGCACATCTGGTGCAGATACCTTCCCAGCAATGTCTGCAGGGACTTTTCCTGTGTGACAAGGGAACATCAGCTCATCCAGCAGCCATTTCATTGTACAGTATGCAAAGTGTTCAGGGTCAAGGCTGCTTGCTCTTGCACCTGAATTTTAGCTAATTTTAAAGAAATGGCTTCTAAAGACATGATTCATCTTCATTACTTAGTACTTAACTATGAGGCAAATCACAATAGTAATGGAGCCCTTTTCCCCAGGCTGTGTCACCCGTCTTAGCAGGTATATGTATTAAAGTGCTTGTCCCTGCCTGCTCCCATGAAAATGGAGAGAAAATGCTTTCATTACTGGAGCATTGAGCTTGAAAAGATGAATAAAATTGTCCCTGCAGATTATTGTATTTCTCGTTTGTGAGGAATGTAAAGACCTCATAAGAGAAATGCTGAGAGCAGGAGGCCGCTGCATTAAGCGCTTTCCTAACGCACAAGTTCCCGTCATGCTCCAGAGGCTCTTCTCAGCTTCACATCTGTGTCTCCATCCTTCTCCGAGCTCAGGCCTCCCACACCACTGGGGAAAGGGCATGTGAGGTGCTTGAGAAAAAGCTGCTGCTTGGAGCCACTCCTGGGTTTGAGCCATTTCTGCTTCAGAGCACAAAGATCAGCAGCACAACCTGCAGAGGAACCGGCTGTGCCTCCAGAGCATCCTCTGTCTTCTCAGACCAGGGTCCACGGGAGACTGTGCCACAGGGAGGAGGGAGCACACAAATTATGGCCAAACCTAAAAGAGATTTTCTGGCACGTTGATGAAATGCATGGCTTGAAAAAAAAGAAGAAAATGTCTCTGCTTTGCCAGTCAGAGTTGAAAGCAGCTGAAGCAGATGGGAAGTGTTAGTACTTGAGTCTTGTCCAGCAGGAGGAAATTCAACAGCTAAAATTACCAAGTCTACATAAAGAAAAATTCATTCAATGTGCCTGCTACACAAACAGCTTTTTGAAAGACCCCTGTTCCCCAGAGAAGCTGATAGTTTACATGTCTCTGTTCTAATCAGAGGTTTGGTTAATAACTGAAACACTGGGAGATACACATGAACCCCAGATTTTTTGCTGTCACTCAAAGGCGAGTTGTAACTAAGTTGGGCAGTCCTTGAAAACCATGGTCTGGGAATTTTTTTCTCTTTTTTTCTATGTGCTTTAATGTACCGAGGACGTTGCATTCCTCTTCATTTGCAGTGACTAGTACTGCTTCTGTGACTCAGAAGATGTCACAATATGACTGTCAGAACACAGGCAAACCTTTTCCACACAATTATCTTGGACTGAAACAGGATTCTGCTCCAGTGAGCCGAGCGTTACGAGCTCTCACACCTGGCTGAGCCCAGGCCGAGCTCCCAGCCTTGAGCTGCTCCTTCCATGGGCATCTGCACCCCCTCTCCCCACAGCTTCGGCCTCCACATCACCAAGGATTAAACATGTGAAGCTCTAGACACCCCCAGTTGAGCACAAGGGACAATTCCAGCCTACGGATGCCGCGTGGCACTTGAAGAAATGATTGTTCTGCCCACAGTCTGAAGCAAAGGCACCGTGCAGGCTGCTGGCTCTGCCAGGAGCCCGGCCAGTGGCTCCAGCACAGGGCTCTGCTGGGCATCTGGAGGCAGGTGGCTGCCCTGGCAGGGACGATGCCACCCTGTCAGGGACGATGCCACCTCTGCACCAGCACCTGCAGCCCCTCCAGCAGGCAGCTGTGAGGCAGAGCTGCAGAGCACAGTGTGCACAGCTCGTGCTGTGGAGAAGCATCGCTGATAAACAAAGAGATAAATGGATCGGGTAATGAGAAGATGCTCAAAGGCAGAGTGGGCGGAGCAGTGTCTATTAGTGATGCTGAAGTAAACTTGCTAATTACTTCCAGGTCCTTCTTGAAGTGCTGTGCTTTCTTTTCAGCAGGATGGATTGCTCTGAGGCAAACAGATGCTGCACAGTTTCAATGTCATCTTTTTCACAGAGGGGAAAATAAAATAATCTCTTTGTGTGGAAAAATGTGAAAGAAAGGTGCTGAGTACAGACTGTTTGTACACCAAGGTGCTTAATTACATCCCCCAGGAATGGTTTTTGAGCTTTCATTCTATCAGCTTTCCTTTGAGGCTGTGAAATACAATTCTCATTTTGCAGACAGAGGAAAGGAATGGATCATCAGAGGACCTGCATGGGATTACCCACGACACTGATACTTGATGTAGGAGCTGAAAATTACTTTGGATGTGCTAGACCTGCCTTTCCAAAGTGAACACACATGTAAACAACCTTTAAAAGCATCCACGGTGAACTGATGTGTGCTGAGAACCACACAATCTGGTGACACAAACACCGTGTCATCATGGACCAGATTCTGCACAGCACCTGTGTGTCTATCCTAAAACATCCTAGACACACAGTTCCACAGCCTGGAAGCTGCTAACCTGTATAGTATTTTGTGCTGAGACATTCAAGTGCATCTGCTACTTTATTTTTGCAACAGCAAAAAAATTGCTCCTTTCCTAGAGAGCAGTCTGGGTTAGATGAGTGCCCCATGCCTGGAGAGGGAGGACTTCCCAAATCAAGAGTGGGGTCAGCTCTGACCAGTCCCCTTTATAAAGCTGGGTACCGATGTACTCGACAGGTTTTCCCCAACTTCTCTAATGAACCTGCAATTATTTCCAATTCAGTGTGACAGTCACGCGGCAGGGGGTTGGACTAGATGATCTTCTAGATCCCTTCCAGCCCCTGACATCTGTGATTCTGTGACCAGCTGTAGTAGCTACAGGTCAGCCAAGTGCTCCCATGGTTGGCACATAATTCTAAGCACTGGGAAAGTGCAGGGAATTTATCTAGAATTTAATCTTATATCTTGTGGCTATCAAATGGCTATAAAGCAAAAACAAGGTGAAGTAACCAAGGGACACGCTATCAGTTCAGGACATGAAATTGGACATACACTAGATTTGCTCTTGACAAGGAAGATTTGATTGATACAGCAGAGACAAGACAGAGAGGAGCAATCACCAGTAATGCAGCAGCTGCTGATCACAGTCCTTCAGAGCTGGGAGTGAGCACTGCCAGGTCCAGACAGTGCTGAGGCTTTTTCCCTTTGTAAGGGATTCAAAAGGAGAAAAATCCAGACAGGCTGCTCTGGAGCCCCATCCCACTGGCAGAGGCAGGAAGCTGCTGGGGAAGCTTCTTTTTTTCCTTGGTTTGAAGAAAACCCCTCTGGAAGGATGGGAACATGTACTAGACTAAAACTGCTCTGAAGTTTCTGAAAAATAACCAAAAAAGCCCTAGTCAGATTTTATGAGAAGCTACAAATGTTCAAATGGGAATTGAGAGTCCTGTTCCTTTAATAAGCAATGCAGAAGATAAAATAGAATTTGAAAGGAAAAGTGAAATAAGAAACCTTGAAACACTTCAGAAGAGTCCCTGGCGACAAGGATGAGATGAGCCCTGAAACACGCAGTTGCAAAACCCATCCATGAGCAGCAGTTTTCTTCAGAGAGGGACCAAAGAATACATGGTGTTCTGCAGGATGCATTTCTGTTCTGGAAATGGTGGGTTTTTTTCACTAAAAACCTGAATGAAAGCCAGGACATAAATGTAATCAATGCTAGTCTGATATTTTAGCTACGGACAATAAACTTTCCCCCATTCAATTAAAAAACTAATTAAAAAATATATTTTCCTTGGGAAGCACATTTTTGCTCTACAAAGCCAACATTTGGTTTCTGTTTCTTTGGGTTGGTTTTGTTTTCTCTTTTCCATTTCTTCAAATATGTCAGTGTTTCAGAGGCTAAGTTTTTGAACCACTCATGACTATTCCAGCTTGGATTAGTTTACAGTCATATTATAAAAAACATCTCTTGCGCTAAGTTCCTTCTCTCTTTTCAACTGCACTTCTTTCAACTCTGCTCCAAGAAAATCAGGACTTGCCAGTGTTTTCTCAACACAATTACCACATCCTCAGCTGCACTCACTACAAATCCTGGCTTTTAGACACAAATAACCCTTACATCTACTATTTCCTTTAAATGTTAGATGTTGCTTCACATTCCCAAATGGTCTAGATAACCCCACAACTCTTTTTGACACCTAAAAATTCACTACACACTCCAGGAGCAAAATCTCACTTCTGCAGAGACATGAGCACCACCAGCAGGATGAGTCCCCTTCCCAAGAGTCATCTTCCACCTCTCTGGGCCCCAAGCAGTTTGTTGGCAAGCCACGAGCTTTATATCAGTGTTTTTTTGCTTTGGTGCTCAAACTCCAAGTGCCAAAAAAGGGCCTGTAAACTGGAGAAAAACTAGGCAGGTGTCTCCACAAGCTCCCTCCTGCCCAGCCTTGCAACAGGCAGCACAGGGCTGCCAGGGACAGCTGCCTCCCAGAGGCTGCTGACCAGCTCCCAGGAAGATTTCAACCTGCCACCCTGGGGCTAGGCACCTCTTCACAGAGATGTAAGCCAACTGCAGGGGCCAAAATAAGACCTACAGCTTCACCTCTGCACCTAATTTAAGGTTTATGGTTTTCACAACCCATGTCTCATGCCGATCCATTTTGGAGTGCAGCCCAATTGCAGCTGCATCAGCCAAACACACAAAAAAATACATTATTAAGGTACAAGAATGAGCTGAAACCTCCAAAAAATGCTTTGTTATGTAAAATTACACAGCTGCTACTTTCTCTCTACGCCATCATATCTTTCCTCTGTCTCATTTTCCTCATCTGGAGGAAAAGCCAGGCAGGAAAGCAATGGGCTCAGAGAAACCCAGAGAGTTAGGGAAAGCTAAATTGCAGAGCCTAAAACACATTTACTTGGCTTTGGCTTCGGCTTCGAGCAGTATCCCAGGCAGTGCTCCAGAGCAGCTCTTCCCTGGTGAGAGCAGGAGGAAGGATCTATATCCCATGCATCTCTGGGCACAGGAGCCACCAACCCCCCATCACACTCTCCCCAACTATCCTAAAGATTTTACTTAATCACACGCTCTGAACAAGACCTCAGCTGCCTCCAGAAAACACTTTGGTTTTAAGCTGATTTCATTCATTCCTCTAATTCTGGTGAAGTTCAATCAGAAATGATGCCACAGGGGTTACATCATCATAACTCATTTCCTACAAAGACTGCAATTGTGCCTAGGAATTTCAGAGACTCTCAGCTTAGAAGAAACACTTGAAAGACGAGAACTGCACAAGACAAAGAAATAAAGGCTGAGATCATGTGACCTCTCTTTGAGCAGTCAGAATTTTAAAAGAAATAAAAAACCTATGGGAGAGCTCCTCTGAGAGAGGTTTCCAACACTAAGTACAACTGCCTACATTTTTCTTTCCTCCTGATGGCACCTTAAGGAATTTCTCTTCAGCTGGATAGACTGGAGCACTGAACAAATGCAGACAGTTCCTTTGAGTCTGCATTTCCTTTGCACATCAATAGATCACACAGCACCCGAAGCTGTTCCAAAACAAGCCAGTTAGAAGGAGGGAGATTTGGAGGAGTCAAATCCAAGTTAGAAATGTTCCTCCCCATTTGCTTTTAAGTTTGTTGGTTTGTCTCATAACTTTACAGATCTGCAGCAATTTTAGCCTTGGTACAGAAGGGGAATAAGTAAAGGGAGACAAGCAAAGCTGACCCAAGCCATAAACCACTCACCTTCCAGAGAAGCTCCAAGACTCCAGGTCTCTTCAGGTTCCTGGAAGAGAGAACTTGGGTTCAAATAAACAGAAACCATGTGATTTTATCCTGAAAAACCTCTCCTGCAGCTCAGGCCCTTGAAGAACTGCTTGTCACCAAGCAAGGCTTCTTTGATAAAATGATCAGTTAATTATTCATCTCCATCAAATGAGCACCTGGGACTCTCTTTAAAGTCTTAGACCAGGAGCAGCTGAGACTGCTTTAACCATGGCTTAAGTGGCAGACCTAGCAATAAAATGGAGGGGTTTAAAAAGGACAATACTCTGCAGCTCAGAAGATGATGACCAAAGATTAAGGCAAAATACAGAGAGATGCACCTAATTCCACAAAAGTAGCTTAGAGGTGAAAACTGTTGTTCCTGCCTCTAGCATGAATTCTGATCCCTGTGAAATGCATGGTGTTCTTATTGTCTGTGTTTTCCTAAAATTTCCCAGAGTTTAGCCCCATGAAAGATCAAAAATAATAGTGTACTTGGGAACAGACTGTCTTCTTTCATACACTCAAAACAACAGCACCTCTTATGCTGGCCAAAAGCAAGTTTTCTGTGGCTGGCCACCAGGGTGTATCTGACCTGCATATAAATCTTACCTCCAGAAGGTACTGTGAACTTTAATAACAGACAACCTGAAGAAAGTGTCTCTGAGTTACATCCAAACTTTTCCCCACTGGGCAGAGGGTTTTATGTCTGGCAGCTTTTTAAATCCCTTCAGCCAGCTTAATGGGAATAATGCTCAAACAACCTTGAGAGGCTTGAATAGAAGTGGCAAAGTTATTATTATCAGCAACAGCATCTTAAATTGCTGAACCTCAGATGCTAGTACAAAATGTCTCCATAATTAAATATTGTCTCTTTCTGAGTCACATTGGAACATTTGCTGTGAGTCAACTTGAAGCAAAACAACAAACCCTGCAAACAAAGCATGTCTTTTTATCCCATGATCTGCAGTTGTGCCTTGACATGTGTTGGACTGTTACACTTCTGGAGCTAATGCTGGGCTGCTATAAGTGCTGGCAGGTAAACTAGTTACAGTCCTGAGCAGCTGGCCACGTTTGCAAGAAAACATCCCTATGTATCTGAAATGGCAGTCAAAGCCAAAGGACTTCCGCTAAACGTTTGGATTAGGTTTTTCATTTGTTTTAGTGCCTTTTTGATACAGAAAAAAAACATGTCAAGTGAAGACAAAACCAGCCCTGAATCACTAGTCTCCACCTTGGTCAGTCTGTTACTAATCAACATCTCAGACAATGTTTTTTTATCTCTGTTTTCTAGGCAGCAAACTTCTCAGAGCCAAAACACAGGACTCTAGAAGGTGTGCTGCTGTCTGTGCTCAAAGCTTTGACAGCAATGAGAAACACATCTTGGCGTGTTAGTGAGGGACATCAGCACAAACCAAGACGTTTTCATAGGGTACTGGCAAGGTCTGGAGAGGGGTTACCCACAGCCCCTCCATTCCTGCCCTGAGCCGTGTCACCAGCTTCAGGCTTTTCACACAACTCAGCACGAGGACATGCCCTGACAGTGATTTATCTGAGTTCTCCAAAGGTAAAAGATATGGCCTTGTCTCACATCCTTTACCTTTGCTGACAGTGATTGCCTGTGATGATGGATGATCAGCCTCTGGGGAATCTGCCGGCTAATGAAACACTGCAATCAGCTTTAGCAAACCCTCGGACAGCTTCACCCGAGGGAAATCACATAACTCAGCCAAGACACCAGCAGCAGATTTCCCAGAAGGCTCTGTATAGAGCAGCAGTAAAACCCGGTGTTTATTTCATCTGCAACTTGCAATCCCACTGTGAACCCTCCCACAGGGGAGTCCCATCCGTTCTGGGAGAACAGCACCCAGGAGAACTCAGCTACACATCTGGAATGTTAACAAAGGCAAAAAAGTCACAACTGCAACACCCAGGGGGGTCCATCACACACTGGGCTTCTCAGGCTGGGAATTAGCAACACCAAGGGATCCTGGCTGGTTCTTCCAGCCTCATTCATTAAACACCTCCTCTCTAGGGGCTGCAGAGAGAAAACCATGAGATACTCTGACACAAGACTTGCAGACAAATTTTAGGGAGTACAGATGGGCAGGGAGGTGGTGGGAGGAGAGCAGGGCTCAGATGAGAGCTTTGCTTCAAGATGTTCCTCAGCGTTTCCCAGAGACTGCCTCGGGTTTGTGCCAATGGCTGCAGAAAGGGACAAACTCTGAATCCAATTCCTGTAGGCTCTAGTCCAGGCCTAACCAGGTTACTACCTCTCTGAGCAAGTCAGGTGTTTGTTCCTTAAGTAATTTTTAGATATGAAAACAGACAGATGTATTTCTCCTGCCTTACAGTGAATTCAGATAGCTAGCATTTTTAATAACAGATACGCTTACTCACCCAGTGCCAGACAACAGGAGGGATTGGGTAAATGTCCTGAAATGAGAAAACAGTAAGAGTCAGTGGGAAGAACTTGTGTCAAGACTGCTATCTATTCTTTTTAATAGTTTCAGGCATACCATGTAAAAACACAACCAGCTTAATAAGATGTCATGCACTGGACCAGTGAAAAATGTGCCTGTGTCCATGTGTGCACAGGTTTATGACATGATGTTGAAAATGAGTAAATTATGTGACAGCTCTCTCACCAGGAACGATTTATTTTGCACAGAAGAAAAGGCAGCAGAAAGGAAGCTTTGCCAGTTGTAACCTACAGACTGGTGTGTTCACATAATCCCTTGTTTTTTCTTGATGCCACAGAGTAACAGCCATCATGTTTCTGTCCTGTGCCCAGCAGCAGCATCACAGCTCTTCAACTGTCACTTACACAGCAGGATTTTTGCCCATATCTCCCCAACTCCCAGGGAATGACTCCCTTGCTCTCCCTCAGGCTCACCAGGGTGACTGTTCCTTCTCCCCCATCCTTCCCAGGGTTTAAGAATGCAGAATGAAACCTGTCTCAAGAACACCAAAGGATATCAGGTTTATAAAAAACACCTGCTGAGGAATAGATTTTCCTTCCCCAAAATAGGAACAAATTAACAAACAAATCGATTTCCAAGACGGGCTGCCTTTGAATTTTAACACTATAAACATTAATTTCCAGTAATAGCTGTTTCACCAGTCACATGCCCAGTCCTGCTGTTAGCACATCGCCAGAATAGTCTATGACTAAATTAATCAATTGTTTCTGAAACTGATGCTCTGGCAAGTGTGTGTATGGGCTTGCTCCTATATTCCACAGGAGTCCATATTTCTGTATTCCATGTATGAATAAGCTGGAGGTCAAATTGTACTTCCATGCAGACCCATGCTCTGTGATCATGCAGATTGCCCTGTTCTGGCAGTTGTGTTTAATTCCTTTCCCCAGGCAGGATACACACACAGCTCCAGACTTAGTTACTGCTATAATCTGTTGTGCCAACAAAACAATAACCACTGTGACCAGTCTGCATGGCACTGCATCCGACCAGGAGAGCTGCACAGGGACACACACGGGGTTCAGAACCAGCCTGCACAGCACCTGGAAGACAGTCGAAGCCTTCCACTGACAGTTACCACTGTTCACCTTTCTTATGGTGTGTCTCAGGTTAATTTCACTTCTGTATTTTGTCAAAAACATATCAAGACAGTGTTGTATACTGCCATGCACATCCCCAAGGGTACCCTGCTCCCCACTCACACATCCCTCGTGGCACAAGTGGGGGTCAAAGGAATGTCAGCTGAACACCAGCCCAGCACTGGCCTGGAGTGGGGACGTGAGTCTGCCTGGTGAAGTAACGTAGAGGTGCTCGTACCCATTTCTGGGCAAGGTGACAGCACTAGTAAAGTGATTTTCATCTCAGCCATGCTGCATAAATGCAGCAGCTGCCACATAAAAGAGTAACTCAGCTTTGCAGCTCGGAAGTGTGTGGATAACTTCAAAGAGGTGAACAATCATCTAGGTAAACTTCTGAGAAGTTCACCGTGTCTAATGGGGTCCAAGGGAGGGTAGTGTTAGATCTGCAGACAGAAAACACAGCCTGAAAGTGAGCACACTAGGAAATATTGGCTGCTGCTTATGTTTATCCCACACAAAACCTGACACACCAGTTCTCTGCTGAAGATAAACCTGTTCTGGATTCAGATGTGTATTAGTGGGGTGGGATTTTTGTGAGGCTTTTTTAGATTTCCTATGGCAAAGCACCCAAAAGCACACAGAAATGTCCTTCTGTCCCTGGGAGCTGAGACACGCTCAGATCACCGGAGCACTTCCATCTCTTTGGTGTGTAGCTCTGCAAACCGTTGTCCTGGGCAGAGATTTACCTTGGCAAGAGCATTTTGCACTGGCAAAGGAGGCAGGAGCACTCCCGGGACCCACAGCCTCAGCTCAACCTGGGAGCTGCCTCTCCCTGCAGCCTCTTCCAGCAGTGCCACCCTGGTCCTGTCCCCCTCGCTGTCTGTTTGCGAAGGTGACTCCGTGGCAGCCACACGCACACCAGGGATGGGCACAGACGGGGCACTGCAGGATGCTCAGAGGCTTTCTGCCAAAGCAAGACACGTTTGATTGCAGACTCCAGCTCAGAGCCACCAGAGCTGTGAAGCATCTCTCCTCCTCCTCCTCCCACTGTCTGGGAGAGCCAGCTGCTGATTAAAGGCAGTTGTGAAGTTGCTGATAAACTGTCCTTTGTCACAGTTTGTTACAACAAAGTTTTAGCAAAATTATCTGTTTTGCCCAGTGCTTTCCCTTGAGTTTTCTCAGACTAGGGTGGAACAGCTTATCAGAGGACACAGTCTTCTCCCAAACAGCCACTGTGGACACCTCCTCTAGAGTGTGGGCTCAAGAGTGTCCTCACCACCAACACTGGAGAAGAGAGCCCTGCCACTGAAGCTCCACTTGGCCCAAAAAACATGACACTGAAGGAATTTGGGCAGCCTGCTGTTTAAGGAACATGTACAAACCTGCAGCCCCAGGCCCCTGTCTTAGAGCCTGTGCTGAAACCAGTCTGTTCCTGGTGGCTACTGCTGAAGACCTGATGAAAGGGCACTTTCTCTCTTTACTTTTCTGCTTTCTTCAAGAAAGTAAATATATTCACAATAACTCCTCTGTGTCCATGTGGGCTGAGAGTATTTTTTTGTTCCATTTTCTCACAAGCCAAGGGTGGAAATAAATAACGTCAGGTTTCCTGCTTTTTTCGTGCTTCTGGTGACACAACTTCTGAAATTCACCCAGGACTGGTGGGGTTGTAAACATCTCGTTTGGAACAGCAGCTGAACTGGGGTTGACAATGGGCAAAGAGTACTGATGTTCAGAGCATTCGACAGCCCTCCAGCTCCTCACCAGGCTTAATGAAGTGTAATGAAAGGAAATTAATGAGCTTTGTCCCCCTTGCCAAATGAAAGGGCAGCTGGAAATATGCAGGAACCCAATATGAATTGAGCATGATTAAGTATGTTATAACTATTGTTCCAAGTAAAATGGTGCTGTTATACCTAAATAGCCTACAGCAGTCCCTTGTCATTACAGTTATTTAGCTGGCTCTGCTTTAATTGCCTCCAAGAGCCACCCAGAAAGGATTTCTTTTATGCCTTTTCCAATTTAAAACCAGGGACAGAAATATGTAAGCACTAACCTGCACCCATTTAGGTAATGGGTGTTCAGTGGGAGAGGCAGGAGACAGACATTGTACAGGGAACTGCTCAGCACTTGATGAGTGTGGGCACGGCTGCTGCTGGACCATGGCTACCACAGCCTGCAGGGTGGGCTGCTACAGGGCTCTCCACCACCCACCCCCAGCTTCGTTCCAGGCAGGCAGCTGCAGCAGAGAGAGCAGGCGCTGGAAGTGCCCAGCTCCAACCCAGAGGCTGCTCCAAGAGCTGGAGAGGTGGCCTCATGTCCCTGGCCCCAGGTCCAAGCAGACTCCCCCAGCAGCCAGCCCATCTGCCCACAGGGCTGTCACTAGCCACAGAGGGCTCAGCAGGCAGTGATGCTCCATCAGCATTTATTTATCAGGACAGGCCTCTCCACCTCCAACGTCCTGCTACCTCAAAGGCAGAGGTCCCCTTGGCACAACCCCCAGCAGAAGCATCCCTGATCTCGTCCGCACTGCCTCGTGCTCCAGAGTGCCACTGATGGGCCCCATGCTGCCCAACCCCAGTGGCACCTTCACCTTCTTCCTCCCAGCTGCCCGGACAAAACCACTGCTGCTCCACGCTGGGAGAAGCACCCCCCACCCCCCCC